>JBAWJQ010001404.1:0-103496 GCA_037783105.1 Bactrocera zonata | reverse complement strand
TTCAACTGCGCATTCACCACTTAAACTTAAACTTAAACTTAACTAACCAACCAAACTAAAATCAACCAACCAAACTAAAACTTCAAACTCAAACTTAACCAAACAACAAACCAAACAAATTAAACTTCAACCAACTACAACCAACCAACCAACCAACTTCAACCAACTTCAACCAACTTAAACCAAATCCAACCAACCAGCCAAACCAAACCAACCAACCAACCAACCAACCAACCAAGCCAACCAACCAACCAAACGCCAACCAACCAACCAACCAACCAAACACCAACCAACCAACCAACCAAACCAAACCAACTCAACCAAACTCAAAACTTCAACAACCAGAACCAACCAACCATCAAACTCAAACCAAACACTCAACCAACCAACCAAACCAAACTCAAACCAAAACTCAACCAACCAACCAAACTCAAACTCAAACCAACCAAACCAAACTCAAACTCAAACCAAACTCAAACCAAACTCAAACTCAAACTCAAACTCAAACTCAAACTCAACAAACAACAAACCAACAACCAAATAAACCAACCAAACCAAACCCAACCAACCAACCAAACCAACCAAACCAACCAAACCAACCAAACCAAACTCAACCAACCAAACCAACCAACCAACCAAACCAAACTCAAACCAACCAAACCAACCAAACTCAAACCAAACTCAAACATCAAACCAACCAACTAAACCAAACCAAAAGCAAACCCAACCAACCAACCAACCAAACTCAACCAAACTAACCAACCAACCAACCAACCAACCAAACTCAACCAACCAACCAACCAAACCAACCAACCAAACTTCCCGGCCAGTTCACCAGAACATTACGTGATCATTGGCCGTAGATGAGAAGAGGCATCGATGAACTAAAAATCTGGTGTATGGCTATGAAGACTGGTACAACAAATTAATCGGCCGACGCTTCCCCGCTCAAAGACTTTACCCCGTGAAGGCCGCCCGTGTTCAGCCGCTGTGCCAGAAAACATCGACGCTCGCATGCGAACTGATAATGCAAGACCAGTATCATACCTTCAGGCGTAACATACTTGCGGATAAGAGCTGCCAATGAAATTTTCCACAGCGTTATCTGATATTGCATGAATATCCCGCCCGTAAAAGGTTTGTTCGTTGATCACATGCATGTTTGACAATCGCCTGTGCGCCGTACGGCGTAAAGAAATGTTGAAAAAATACGATCGCGGCAGCCAAAGACGTTTATAGCATCGTCACATGCGACGAATCGGTGGATTCATGCGTATATCCAAACAGTACAGCAGCTGACAAGGGTGAGCTGACGAGCCAAACATCCAACGAAACAAACAGTAAACCATTTTGCTGATAGTCATGCCCATTCATTGAGCCAGAAATATATATGGCCTGTACATGTATTGAGTGCCAGCTGCGCATGCATATCGCTGATTCATCATTTTTATTGGGTCGCGCTTCTATTCTTCATTACTCACTCTACCTATGTAGCTCAGTTTAATCACTTCTTATATGGCTCCATTCAAGTTGTTGTTACTATAACAAGTTTGCAACGTAAAATGAATTCGATAATGAAAATGGTTTTACCACTTCATCAACTATATCGTCTATCAACTATATTGCTATCTTGCGAATAATATACCTATAGAAAATCAACATTTGTTTAGAGTTTTCAAAATGAATATTATATACATAAAGAAACAACATTTTCTAACATAATACAGAATTACTTTCCAAAACTTCAAATCCCAACCGAATCCGAAACCGAACCGAACCGAGCAACCGAACCGAAACCGAACCGAAACCGAACTGAACCGAACAGAAAATGAACCGAAACTGAGCAGAAATCGAAACGGAACTGAAATCCGAATCGAAACTGAATCCGAACAGAACCGAACTGAAATCAACTAAAGATGAAATGAAACCGAAAACTGAAACTGCAAGTAATGCCAGGCTTATATACAAAATGATACTCCCATAAATTGCCTGAACATTATTAGATGATCTTCATTGGAGTGTATGATATACATACAAATATTGAAAGTTTTGCATAATGGCACACTAGTTTTATTATCAACTTGCGGTAACTAAATCTATGGAAAAGGCCGTTGACGTAATAAATAACCTGTTTTTTCATTTGGTATTTGGTGTATTTGCAAAATTTAGTTTTTTAAAGTAGAAGAAAAAAATTCAGAATAGTCGTGATTGCCGAGTGTCTGGCCCACTACATTTTCAACAAGGATAATCTGAATCGAAGGATAATGCAGGCTAAGGACTATCAACTCGAAGGAATTATAAATTTTAAAGGGTTTCAACGATCTCGCTTAATCATTTCAACATATCTGTTAATAAAAATACTTGTAAATAATTATTCAAGATTCGAGGATATGTTATTAGTGAAAAATTTACCACAAAGGAAGAAAAAAAAAATGAATTTAATTTTGTATGCCATCTTAAATTTGATTTTTAATTTTTTTGAAAATTGCTGAAATTACGTAATTTGTCTCTGTAAAGAGTTTGAATTATTTTCACCCAAGTCTTTATTTTAGAGTGTTTTTCCAAATTGGGCATATGGCTGGTTTGAAATAAGAAAATTGTAGTTTTATAGGCTACGTGATTAAAATGAGTAAAGTTACGCGTGAACAAGTAATAGAAATTGTGAAAAAAGCAATGAAGAAATAAGCAGGGATATATATAAATTTTCTGTTTTCTGTTTTTAGCAATTTTCATTTTAGCGGGAAATTTTTCGATAAGCATTGATCCTACAAAGTTAGCTAGATAATGCACAAGTTTAGGATTTACCAAAATCTCCTCCCAGAATGGTCGCTTAATGCAGTTTCATTTTGCTATGAGCTATTCATGTTAAATCATCTGCAGTGCATATACTGCTATGAGAATTTTCAGAAATAAATTACAGATTCAGCTTAATAATATCTTCTTCCTTTGGTCACGGCTCAATTTTAAGGCAATAATCGCAAGGTTGGATCAGACATACACAGACAGAAGCATCGTTGTAAAGTAAAAATATCTGCATTTGAGGCAAGGCAATCTATCGACAAGCTGATTATTACGATAGCGTTGATAAATCAACTCGACATCTACTAATAAGCAAATTATGTCCTATAAGGCAACTTTGAGATAGCCTACCGAGAGAGCAAGGGTATGCACCTGTGTATCTGTTTTGTCTTCGTAGACTACAGGTGTGACATGTTTTCATCAGGCTAAAGGACCTTCTTAAGGTATTGCAGTCATTTCAGTAGTCTCAGCTACAAAGGCCGATTTATTTGCCAGTGATTTCCAGATGCAGTGAATGAGCAAATTTTGAAGAAATTTGAGAAAAATTGAGTATGAAGTGGCAATTATTCACTGAAATGAGTATGGGTCATAAATTTCACTTACAATTATGAGAGAGAGAGTTTTGTTTGCGAGTTGCTTAGTTTGTATGAAGCATAGTATTCACAAAGTGTTTGTTTATGAGCCTACAATAATTTATGAATCTTTATTTTTGTGGACTCTCTGACATCTCATGAATTACAAAATAGAATATATTTTATTATTAATTAGGTAGTGTTAATTTCATTATTTGAGCGTAATGTTATGAACCAAGCGCAGTTCCATTATGAAATAGTAAGAAAGTTACCTATAGTTAATATAATTATTATTGTATACCAACAAGGATTTTAACCGGCTCAAATAATGACTAGATATAATGAAATAAAAACTGGATTTTCATATTTTGTGTTAATTTTCTATTATTAAAAATCACATATACATGTACATACTTACATTATTATGCTATCAGTAATAATACTTTATTTTATAAAATGATAATTATTCCTTTCAATGGAATTTTAATGTGATTTATTGTGCTATTTTTTTTTTTAAAAGAAAACTAAATAAAGGATAAGAAATCAAAGAAGTTTCAGCCTTGTATTTTTACGAAGTCACTAGAATAAAATGGGTTTCGTTCCTTTTAAAAATTCTCCGCATAGGCAGTGACTTTAGGGACTCATCTAATAATTGAATAAAAAGGATAATTGTCAAAGAAGTTTCAGTTTTGTAGTCAAATGCGTTTCGTTTTAAAACTCCGCGTAGGTATAAAATATATTTTGAATAGGCAGGAATTTGTGAATGTATTCATGAATAAATAATGAGCCACTTATTAATGAATACCCATGAGTTTTCAACTCATCTTAATGGTGTAAGCAACGAATAGCTAAAACAATTGTATACAGAGAAGCAAGTTATTATAAAAAGAGCTGATAAGATTGTGAGATATACTACACTCATTATTACTTACAAGTATTTTCATGTGATTGTGAAGATTACGTTTTAGTGAGAGCAGAGTGAATTAGGGTGATTTGGCGAATATGAGAGTGTATTTCATGTTAAAGTATCTACTGCAGATCACTGATAATACTGTAGAGACGCTGAATATTCTGTTATGACGAGCCAAATGTTTTGTGGGAATGTTGTCATTGCGCTTATTCCAATCACAACACACTCACTATGGGAGCCGACAAGTATTCTCCACTCGGCAACATGCTAATTTTTTTACACCAATAATGTTTTCAAAAAGTGAGATAGCAGTTCATTTAAGTTCCAAATTTCCAAATCCTCCATTAATATTTTCGACTACAACAGAAACCAATTTTCAGCCATGTTTTTGGTGTGCGGTTGCGACAAACATGTTTGCATTAGATCACTATTCTCAAGGTAATAAAGCGGTGCTCACATGAAATAATATTTATCAATAATTACATAGAAGGAGATCAGGATACCATGAGTATGATTATGGTTGCGAGTATCAGGAAAAATGATTATATCACTCAATGACTGTGGTCATGAAGATATTGAGAGTAATCTTGCAGACGAAATCAACCATTTGCTGGGGTTCAGTTCTACCATTTATTATGAAAAAATGCAATATCGCTCATGTCAAATTTTCTAAAGCAGCATGAAATCGATAATGGTGTCAATCTGATAACAATGTTTAATAAATGTCCTAGGATTCAATTTACTTTATTTGCTTCAAAAAATTTAAAATGTTTGGATGCAGGTCATTGATGACTTTTAAAAAATTTACGCTATAATTGATATAGAGAGGGATACTTATATTTCTACGCAATATTGGGTACAGCATATTTCTTGCAGTTAAGTATATAAATTTGATAATTATAGGAGATTTCGGTTCCAATCTAGGTCTGAAACTACCCAATGATATGATTAGTGTGCTAAGATATCACTTTGCATGATGGTATTAGAGCATCGTCTTATAACAATAGTTCTTGCATGATTATCTCTAGAGCTCATAAACAATGTAGTGAATTATTAGCTCTCCTTAAAGATAAAAATAATTCGCAAATCTTGCCTATACCTGTTCATGTGGTTACAAAAAGGGTTTAGATTGTGGTAGGCAAATTTTCAGTGGATGGTGATAGACTTTGGAAACTAAACGAGAAAACAATTTCAGATATCCCATTCCGGATTCGTCAGTAATTTTGGCAAACTTAGGAAAACTAAGTAATATACCACTTCGACCTTAAATCGGGATTACCAGATACTTTATGCGATCGGGAGTATTTCAAAGTGTCAACAATGGAAAGTAATGATTTGTCGCGTTCGCCATTTGGCCTGAAAATTTCCAGCATTTTCGAGCTACGATGATAATCCTTTCGTATACATAGGAAAATGTTGCCAAGTATATGGATGACATCATTTTCCTGATGAATACCTCTATTTGGGTTGACATAAACATAATTTTACAAGCCTAGAAAAAGGTGGGAATGAGAATTTCGTCCTCGAAATGTTTTAAAATAGAAGTTGAATTCTGGGATTTTTAGTTTTGCCGAAATGGTATCCAAATATTTTCCAATTAAAGTGAATGATATACCAATTATACCTGTTCGAGCACTACGATCATTCCTTGGGCTATCAGGATATTATCGAAGATTTGTGAAAGATTACGCTAGAATTCGTGAGTTGCTCACAAAATATCTGAGAGGGGGAAAAACGGAAATGCGAATAAATAAAGTTGCCGTCATGGAACTTGACTACGAAGCTATAGGCGGCATTCGAGAAAATAAAACGGGTATTGGCATTGAATGCACTTGCAACAATTCCGGATATGTGCCAACCTTTGTAGATGCCTCTTCGCGTGCCAGTTTTGCTACAAAACGGTAGACCACCTGTTTGTTACAGAACAAAAATGAGCTAAAATGAACGAGTATTCATCGCAATAGTATGGGCATTAAAAATTGTTATTACTTGCGCGGTATTATAATACAATACTTTTACTGATCATTGTTCTTTATCTGCTGTATCTGATAAGAATCTTAACAAGATATATAAGAATGAAGAGTTTACCAAAATTTTCACTACAGCCAGGAAAAGAAACTCAAAAAATAAGTTTTCATCCACAACTTGAGTGAATAGGAAGATTCATCAACAGTTCTAGTGATGCCATTAAAACATCTTGCAAAAACTAATTTAAAAATCAGTTAGTGTTATCTAAACTCGACATTTTTTGTGGCCAAATAAAATTTTATTTCAAAGCTCTGACGTCATATTATTTATTTTGATTAATTATCGAAAGTAGTCTCTTTAATGCGCTATCTAAAAGAAGCATCAACAAATCGTCACAAACGGCTTACATAATGCAACATAAAAGTTTTGGCAGAAATAATTAGTGAGGCAATTTCGGGGTTTGTATTTCACATTTAAAAAATTCTGTAATTGATTTTAAACTAACAGAGTGACTAACTAATAATACATGGAATGTTTTGACGATACGTATTTATATTTTCAAATAAATTCAAAAGAATATTATTTTCCAAACATGAGAAAAATGTTGTGGCCTTAATTAAAGTAGAATTTAACAAATATCAAGAAAACTATCCTGGCATGAGAAAAATTTCATACTGAAAATACCCTGAGTATATTGTTATTTTATCATTATTAAACAGCATTTTAACTAGTATTGACAAGTTTTAAATATTATTGTTAATATGTCATTGCTCCACAAGTTGATATGATGCAATGTTGTAGAAATACTGTTAATTTTACAAAATACCAAAACTGGTAGTATTCGAGGAAAAAGTTTCATTTCTAAAAGTCTTCACAGGGATAATTTTCAATCGAACAGTTTTTCATATGAATGAGTAATGGACAAAATTATATAAGACCCACACTGCTGGAAATTGCCTGCTGCATCAAAGTGAACAAATAAGTGAGACTAATGACCTAATGTTGGCCATGTGTCATAATACTAGTATTCACTCTGTCACAAACTTGAAGCCACTGAAGCTCTTCATGTCAATAGAAAAACATTTCAGAAACGATAAGAAATAAATTGAAATCTTGCATGTAACGCTAGACAGATTTAATAAAAACAAAATACTAAAATCGTAGAGTCTGGCGAGCGTTTTGTATAGCACTGGGAAATTGTTTTCAGCAGTATTTATATTGAAAAGGCTATGGGAACAACGGCATTTTTTATGGTGAAAAGATTCATTATACGTTAGACATTTGTATGTAAACTCATTGTTTACTGTTATAAATCAACTTATATATTGTGAAATTAAAAAAAAGTATACAATCTAAAAATTATAAGAAATTAGTGTTAAATAAAATCTACAAGCATCTTAATCTTGAATTTACTTATTATACTCTGAACATGGTCATTTGTAACAATTTGTGAAGAGAGCCGGAGACTCCTATTAAGTATATATAAATGATCAGTATGTTGCATTGAGCCGATTTAGCTACGTCTGCTCCAACGTTTTTTAAATCATAAGATATCTCAAATTTTAAACGTCATTTTCTTCTCCAAGAAGTTGCTCATTTGCCGGAACGGCTGATAATGGATCACTATGTATAAGTTCGAATGATCGGAATTGCATGTAAAATTTCCACATTTGACAAGATATTCACGAAATTTTGTATATATTGTTTTCTAAGGCAACAATAATCTCTCCGAAGAAATCTAATTCAGATCGGCTAACTTTAGTATATTGCAACTGAATCGATCGGAATCAAGTTTCTTATATGGATTCACGAAATTTGGCATATATTGTTTTCTAAGGCAACAATGTATCTTCCGAAGAAATTTCAGATCGGCATCCTATATATAGCTGCCATATAAATTGACGATTGGAATCAAGTTCTAGTATGGATTAACTTTCACATTTGATATTCACGAAATTTGGTATAGATTATTTTACATAACAATGTAATCTCTAAAAACTTGTTTCAGAACGGGTTAATTTAAGTATATGTTTCCATAAATCTGACACATAATAGATATGCATCTGCGAAGTGGTACTAGCTTATGCAACTGAAGTTAACGTTTTCATGTTTTAAGCCCAAGATAAAAAAATGCAAAAAATGAAATACTACTTTTTGTTATTTGGATATTTGTATGTTAAAACTAATTAAAAAAAGGTACGCCCGTCACAACAAATGTTAACATCTGCATCATAACCTACTGATGGCGCTGCACTTTAAAAGATACAATATTGTAAATGCAAATGCTGAGGGAGTAATGAAACAATTCGGCCGAATCTGTATCTAAATCAGCATGGTCATGAGTTCGGGACGATCTGATCTCATGTAGAGCAGTGATCGACCTCATCTATTACTATTTATAAATTTGCTTAGCTGTAGTAAATTCAAAGAAAATCATAACAATCACTATCATTTATTGTTGATGATCTCTACATATGATAATGGCATGCCAAGGGGGAAAGTTTGCACACGGCAATAAGCGACATCAACTTCAGGTAACCCAAATCTATGGAGTAGACGCCGATCGCATACCTAAGTCAACAACAACCTGTTTTTTCCATTTGTACGCAAAGTTTGGTAGTTTAGTTTTAAGTAGAAGAAATTGCACAAAATTCAGAATGTGATTGCCGAAGATGCGTCTGGTCTTTTTAATTTGCATAAAGTTATTGATTCATGAGTATTTTTATATGCCAATGCTTATTTTACTAATTTCTAAATCTATGTAGCTCAGTTTACTCTTCGTTTTGGCAATCTCATTTTCATTGTTGTTTGGCTATGAATAAAAGTTCTGCAAAGTAAAATGAATTCGATAATGAAAATGGTTTTTTTATTACCATCACTATATCAGTTTATCAAACTATATTATTGTTAATCTTGCGAATAATAGTACCTATAGAAAATCAACATTTATTTAGAAAGTTTTCAAAATGAATATTATATGTTATAAAGAAATAACATTTTTCTTAACATAATAATACAGAATTAATTTTTCTTCTTAAACTTAAATTTAAATTGAATTGAAATTGAATTGAATTGAATGGAATTCAGGGGTTGCCCGAATTGAAATTGAATAGAAGAATTGAATAGAAATTGAAATCGGCCAAATTGAATAGAAATTGAAATCTGAATTGAACAGAAAATTGAATTGCCGAAATTGAAATTGAAAATTGAAATTGCAGTATTCTAAAGAAAATTATATATGTAGTCGACATTCTATAACAATATTTTCGCATGGATATTACGGAATACGACTTTCATTGGAAAGGTATACGTTGCGTTGGGAGTTTGGCAATAGATATGATATTTCAACTTGCGGTAACTAAATCTATGGAGGCCCGCTGATCGCACAATGTTCCGTTTTCCATTTGTTTGAGGCTTGGCGAAGTTTTTTAAGTAGAAGAAAAATTCAGAATAGACTGCCGAAGTGAGCAAGTGTCTGGTCTTTTTAATTGCGCCTAACGTGGGGCATCAGTGATAATCTCGAACATGTATAGACTCCATCACTGAAGGAATTATAAAATTTAAAGGCCCACGATCCTCGCTTCAATCATCAGATCTCACATCTACAAGAATTTTCATAAAAAAATACTTGTAACAAATTATTCAAGACTATTTCTTGCGGTGATTGGCGTTATTATTAGTGAAAATTTCACATCAAAGTGAAATTTAAAAAATGAATTTGTATGCCATCTTAAATTTGATTTTTTTAATTTTTTTAAAAATTGCTGAAACCATAGTAATTTGTCTCAAAATGTGCTATTTGAATTATTACCCAAGTCTGCTTTAGAGTTTTTCTGCGGGTTGCCGGTTTCGGTTTAATAAAAGAAAATTGTGTTTTATGGGTTACGTGATTAAAAATGGCAGCCATGCGAACAAGTAATAGAAATTCGTGAAAAAGTACGAAATTGCTAGGATTGGCAGCAAATTCTCGTCTTTCAAGTTTTGACCAGCTAATTTCACCTAACTTACTTGCCGATAAGCATTGATCCTACAGCCCAGATAATTTAAGTTTAGGATTTAATAAAAATCCTCCCAGAATTTAAAAGGGAGAAGCCTTAACGTATCCGCTTATACTGCAGCCATTTCCGCTATGAGCTATTATGTTTAACATCTAGAAAAATATTGTTATATAAAACAGATTCAGCTAATACATCTCTTCTTCCTTTAACAAGGGTTCTTAATTTTTGTTGCAAGGTTGGACCAGACATACACAGATTTTTTGCATCGTTGTATGTTTTAAAAATGAATTCAAGTATTTTTGAGGCAAGGTAATCATCGATTGCTGATTATTACGATACAGTTGATAAATAACTGATACTAATTATTAATAAGCAAATTAATTTTACAATGGCAACTCTGCCAAAGGCATGTTTCAATGAGAGGAGTTAGTAACGACTTCGTGTATTTGTTTTAGTCTGTAGACCATTATGTGACATACTGTCAGGTTAGACTCCACTTCCAACTGAAAGTTACTCGTAGTACGGTATGTATATTTACAAGGGATCTGCAGTGAATGAGTTAAACACAATTTAGCATTAATTTAATTGAGTATGAAGCAAGCAAATTATTCACGGAATGAGTATAAATGCGAATACTACTCACTTGTAATTATGAGTATATATTTTGGCTTGTGAGCTGCTTGTATGAAGCATATACACAAGTGTTTGGTTTTTATGAGCTCATTAATAATATGAATCTTTTTGCTTAGGGGATTTCTGACATTCATGAATACAAAACACTTGTGAATATACGAAGAAGCCAATTGTGCAGGCAAGTTTGACAACGCTATGAACCAAAGGCTAAGAAATCCATTATGAAATTAGTAAGAAGTTACTATAAGTTAATATGTAATTATTATTGTATACAACAAGGATTTTGTACTGGTTCAAATAATGACTAGATATAATGAAATAAAAATTGACTTCATATTTTTGGTGTTAATTTTTCTATTATTAAAATACATATACATACATACTTACATTATTATGTTAATACTTATAATATTACATTTTATTTTATAAAAATGATAATTCAGTTCCTTTCAATGGAATTAAGGTTTTAATGTGATTTACTGTGCTAGTTTTAAAGAAAACTGTCAGCATAAGAAACAAAGAGTTTCAGTTTTTGTAGTTTTTACGAGTCAGTTCGGGAATACGGGGTTTCTGTTCCTTTTAAAATTCCTCCGCATAGGTATAAACTTTGTAGGACTCATCTAATAATTGAATAAAGGGATAATAAATAAAGAAGTTTCAGTTTAAAGTCACCCAAGGTGCGTTGGGTTCCTTTTAAACTTCTGGGCGTAGGTATAAAATATATTGAATTTGTGAATGTTCATGAATAAACAATGAGCCACTTATTAATGAATCGCATTCATGAGTCTTTCAAATGGTAAGCAATGAATAGCCTAAACAATTGTATATATATATGTTTTCAGCCAGCGTGAGCGATATGATTGTGAGATATATTCACACTATTATTACATATAGCAAGCATGTGATTGTGTGAGAATATTAATATTTTAGTGAGAAGCAAGTATGAGTGAATATTGGGGTGATTCATGAATATGAGAGTGTGAATATAAGCCAAGAGCCCACTGCATCAATTGATATTTGCTGTAGGAAATGCTGAATATTCTCTATTACATCTTAGGGATTAAATTTTTTTAGAATCAGCTAAATATCGGTGTTTTTTTATCCAAACAAGTTGCTCACACTCAACTCCTATGGATCGTAATACTTTCCACTCGGTACATGCTAACTTACATATACTAACAATGTTTTCAAAAACATGAGATTAAGATAAATTATTTGTCTAAATTCCAAATCCTCCTTATTAATATTTTTAGATTTCACAATAGAAACTCAATATTTTCATGAAACTCACAGTTTTATGGAATGCGATCAAACATACTCTAATAGATCACCGTTCCCTAAGGTACAAAGGGTAAACTATATGCCACATGAAATAGAATATCTATCAATAATTACATAGAAGGAGATCAGGATAACCATGAGTACGATTATGGTTGCAGAGCATCAGGAAAATGATTACAACACCAATGACTGTCGTGAAGAGTATTGAGAGTAACTTTGCAGACAGAAATCAACCATTTAAACTAAGTTCGCTCCTACCATTTATTACGAAAAAATGGCAAATGGTCAGGAGCTACGCATTTTAATAGACACAGGTACTACAAAAATTATGTCAAAAACTATTCTTTCTTAAAAGGCGTGAAATCGATGGAAAAAACATTCAAGCTTAAGTCAATCAATGGCGTCAATCTGATTGATAAACAATGTTTTAATAAATGTCCTAGATTCAACCTCTACTTCTTATTTACTAAAAAATTTAAAAACGTTTGATGGTATCATTGGATACGACTTTTTAAAAAAAATTAACGCTATAAGTGATATAGAGAGGGGATACTTATTTTACCGCCAATGGCCAAGTAAAACTTCAGCATACTTCTTGCAACCAAGTACATAAATTTGATAACCATAGAGGATTCGGTTCCAACTAGTATCCGAAACCAATTCAATGATATGATTATTGTAGCAATAATGCCTTTGCCGATGCAGATAGAGCACTGCCATACATAACACCAAAGTACAGAAGGTAGAATTCGTACGATTACTAATGAGCCAATTTATACCAAAAGCTATCTAGCCTGTTTCCATAGCAAGAGTTCATAAACACAGAATTAGTAGCTCTCCTTAAAAGATAAAATAATTCGCAAATCTTGCTCTCCATATAACTCTCGCCTGTTCATGTGGTTACAAAAAAAGGGCTTAGACGAAAATGGTAGGCAAGAGGAAAATTGCGGATGGTGATAGACTTTTAGGAAACTAAACGAGAAAACAATTTCAGATAGATGTCCCATTCCTGACTCGTCGGTAATTTTGCAGCAAACTTAGGGAAATCTAAGTATTATACCACCCTCGACCCAAAATCGAGGATTTCACCCAGGTAATTTTATGCGATGAAGATCGAGGAAAAAACCGCTTTCAGTGTCAGCAATGGAAAGTACGAGTTCTGGCTCGTCTGCCATTTGGCCTGAAAAAATGCTCCCCAGCATTTTCCAGCGAGCTATCGATGATGTCCATCGTGAATACATAGGAAAATGTTGCCACGTTTATATGGATGACATCATTATTTTCTCTCCTGACGAACGATCCCCATTTGGTTGACATAAACATAATTTTACAAAGTTTAGAAAAAAGGCGGGAATGAGAATTTCGTCCGAAAAATCAAAGTTTTTTAAAATAGAAGTTGAATTTTTGGGATTTTTGGATTTCACGAAATGGTATCCAAACATGCCCAACTAAAGTGAATGATATACTCAATTATAAAATTCCAAACACTCTTCGAGCACTACGATCATTCCTTGGGCTATCAGGATATTATCGAAGATTTGTGAAAGATTACGCTAGAATTGTGAAGCCGCTCACAAAATATCTGAGAGGGAAAACGGAAATGTAGGTGCGAATAAATCAAAAGCCGTTGTCATGGAACTTGACCATGAAGCTATAAGGGCATTCGAGGAAAATAAAACGGGTATTGGCATCTGAAGATGTACTCCTGCAACACCCGGATTATAGCCAACCTTTCGAACTTACTATAGATGCCTCTTCAAGTGCGTTGGGAGCAGTTTTGTCACAAAATGGTAGACCAATCACTATGATTTCTCGTACTTTGTCTGCCACCAAGAGCAAAATTATGCTACAAATGAACGAGAGCTTTCATCGCAATAGTATGGGCGTTAAAAAATTTGCGCCATTACTTGTACGGTATTAGTAATATTAACATTTTTACCGATCACCAGCCCCTTATTTTCGCTGTATCTGATAAAGAATCCTAACTCAAAATTGAAAAGATGGCGTGCTTTTATCCGAAGAGTTTTCCACCAAAAATTTCACTACCAGCTTCAGGAAAAAGAAAATAAAAAGTAGCCGACGCCCTATCTGAGACAGTTCATCCACAACTTGAGCGAATCAGGGAAGATGGAAACCGTTCGCAGCGAGCAAGTCTTCTAGTGATGCCAAAATTAAAACTATTAAATATCCTGTAAACCAATTTAAAAATCAGTTAGTGTTATCTAAAATCCGACCATTTTAGCAAAATAAATAAAATTTTATTTCAAAAAGCTCCGACGTCATATTATTTGTTGTTTTGACACCATCGAAAACTTAATGCGCTATCCCCAAAAGAAGCTATCAGTCAAAATGTCACAAACGGCTTACAATGTGAACATAAAGTTTTGGCAGAAATACTAATATGAGTTAGTGAGGCAATTTCCCATAGGGGTTAAATTCGTACACACGGGAAAAACTTGCAATTGAGTTCAGCCAACAAAGTGACCAACCAGAAACAATCGCTACGGAACATAATCGAGCCCATCGATGTCTGTACGAGAATTTTCAACAAATCTCAAAAGAATATTATTTTCCAGAAGCATGAGAAAAATGCTAAAATCTTTAAATGTGAACTGCAGAGAATTTTGTTTGCAAAGACAAATATCAAAGAAAACCATTTGATCCTGGTATTGGAAAAACTTCCCATGCCGAAAATACCCCGAAATACTCCATATTGATATTTTATCACAGCCAAGCAGCATTTTTTAACTAGTATTGACAAGTTTTCTAAATACGCCATTGTTAAGCCAATAGCGTCACGTTCCACAGTTGATATAAAAGATGCAATGCTAGAAATACTGTTAATTTTTAAAAATACCAAAACTGTAGTTATCTGATAATGAAAAAAGCTTTCCATTCCATCTTTCCCAAAAGTCTTCACAGGGATAATTTTTCAATCGAACAGTTTTTTATTCCTACACTTCACAGCGAGAGTAATGGACAGGTTGAGGGTTCCACTCCACACTGCTGGAAATTGCCCGCTGCATCAGGGAATAACAACAAATAAAGTGAGACTAATGACCCAATGTTATTAGCCACACGCCACAAATATACTACTAGTATCCACTCTGTCACACACTTGAAGCCAATTGAAGCTCTCTATGGCTCATCAATAGAAACACTAGAAACGATAAGGAAATAAATTGAAACTTGCACAAGAAAAAACGCTAGACAGATTTAATAAAAACAAAAAATACTAAAACGTAGAAGCCTGGCGAAAAGGTGTTTCTTAAAAGGCATAAAAGACTGGGAAACAAGTTCAGCAGTATTTCATTTTTACATTTTTTTATCTTGAACTTAAAATAAAGGTAAATATTCAAGATTAGATGCTTGTGGATTTTATTTTAACACTAATTTCTTATAATTTTTTAGATGTATACTTTTTTAATTTCTGGCATATAAGTTGATTATAACAGTATGAATAATGAGTTTACATACAAAAAATGTCTAACGTATATTGCTTTTGTGAATCTTTTCACCATCTATTAGTACCGTTGTTCCCAAGTCCTTTTCAATAACCTTTTCAATATAAATACTGCTGAACTTGTTTCCCAGTCTTTTATGCCTTTTAAGAAACACCTTTTCGCCAGGCTTCTACGTTTTAGTATTTTTGTTTTTATTAAATCTGTCTAGCGTTTTTTCTTGTGCAAGTTTCAATTTATTTCTTATCGTTTCTAGTGTTTCTATTGATGAGCCATAGAGAGCTTCAATTGGCTTCAAGTTTGTGACAGAGTGGATACTAGTATTATATTTATGTGTGGCTAATAACATTAGGTCATTAGTCTCACTTATTTGTTGTTATTCCTTGATGCAGCGGGCAATTTCCAGCAGTGTGGAGTGGAACCTCTCAACCTGTCCATTACTCTCGCTATGAAGTGTAGGAATAAAAAACTGTTCGATTGAAAAATTATCCCTGTGAAGACTTTTAAGAAAGATGGAATGGAAAGCTTTTTCATTATCAGATACTATAGTTTTGGTATTTTTAAAAATTAACAGTATTTCTAGCATTGCATCTTTTATATCAACTGTGGAACGTGACGCTATTGGCTTAACAATGGCGTATTTATAAAACTTGTCAATACTAGTTAAAAAATGCTGTTTGGCTGTGATAAAAATAACAATATGGAGTATTTCTCCGGGGTATTTCGGTATGGGGGTTTTTCCAATACCAGGATCAAATGGTTTTCTTTGATATTTGTTTTGCAAACAAATTCTGCACTTTACAATTAAAGATTTTAGCATTTTTCTCATGTTTGGAAAATAATATTCTTTTGAGATTTGTTGAAAATTCTCGTACAGACATCGATGGGCTCGATTATGTTCCGTAGCGATTGTTTCTAGTTGGTCACTCTTGTTGGTTAAATCAATTACAAGTTTTTCCGTGTGTACGAATTTAACCCCAGGAAATTGCCTCACTAATTCATTTAGTATTTCTGCCAAAACTTTATGTTCACATTGTAAGCCGTTTGTGACATTTGGATTGATAGCTTCTTTTAGATAGCGCATTAAGTTTTCGATGGTGTCAAAACAAATAATATGACGTCGGAGCTTTTTGAAATAAAATTTTATTTATTTTGCTAAAATGGTCGGATTTAGATAACACTAACTGATTTTTAAATTGGTTTACAGGATATTTAATAGTTTTAATGGCATCACTAGAAGACTGTTCGCTATGAACGGTTTCCATCTTCCCTGATTCGCTCAAGTTGTGGATGAACTGTCTAGATAGGGCGTCGGCTACTTTATTTTCTTTTCCTGGCTAGTAGTGAAATTTTGGTGAAAACTCTTCGATAAAAGCACGCCATCTTTTCAATTTTGAGTTAGGATTCTTATCAGATACAGCGAAAATAAGGGGCTGGTGATCGGTAAAAATGTTAATATTACTAATACCGTACAAGTAATGGCGCAAATTTTTTAATGCCCATACTATTGCGATGAGCTCTCGTTCATTTGTAGCATAATTTTGTTCTGTGGCAGACAAAGTACGAGAAATCATAGTGATTGGTCTACCATTTTGTGACAAAACTGCTCCCAACGCACTTGAAGAGGCATCTATAGTAAGTTCGAAAGGTTGGCTATAATCCGGGTGTTGCAGGAGTACATCTTCAGATGCCAATACCCGTTTTATTTTCTCGAATGCCCTTATAGCTTCATGGTCAAGTTCCATGACAACGGCTTTTGATTTATTCGCACCTACATTTCCGTTTTCCCCTCTCAGATATTTTGTGAGCGGCTTCACAATTCTAGCGTAATCTTTCACAAATCTTCGATAATATCCTGATAGCCCAAGGAATGATCGTAGTGCTCGAAGAGTGTTTGGAATTTTATAATTGAGTATATCATTCACTTTAGTTGGGCATGTTTGGATACCATTTCGTGAAACTAAAAATCCCAAAAATTCAACTTCTATTTTAAAAACTTTGATTTTTCGGACGAAATTCTCATTCCCGCCTTTTTTCTAAACTTTGTAAAATTATGTTTATGTCAACCAAATGGGATTGTTCGTCAGGAGAGAAAATAATGATGTCATCCATATAAACGTGGCAACATTTTCCTATGTATTCACGAAGGACATCATCGATAGCTCGCTGGAAAATGCTGGGAGCATTTTTCAGGCCAAATGGCAGACGACAGAACTCGTACTTTCCATTGTTGACACTGAAAGCGGTTTTTTCCCGATCTTCATCGCATAAAATTATCTGGTGAAATCCCGATTTAAAGTCGAGGGTGGTATAATACTTAGATTTCCCTAAGTTTGCCAAAATTACTGACGAGTCAGGAATGGGATATCTATCTGAAATTGTTTTCTCGTTTAGTTTCCAAAAGTCTATCACCATCCGTAATTTTTGCCTACCATTTTCGTCTAAGCCCTTTTTTGTAACCACATGAACAGGCGAGTTATATGGAGAGCAAGATTTGCGAATTATTTTATCTTTAAGGAGAGCTAATAATTCTGTGTTTATGAACTCTGCTGCCTAAACAGGATAATCGTACAAATTCTACCCTGTACTTTGGTGTTATAAGGCAGTGCTCTATCTGCATCGGCAAAGGCATTAATATTGCTACTAATCATATCATTGAATTGGTTTCGGATACTAGTTGGAACCGAATCCTCTATGGTTATCAAATTTATGTACTTGGCTGCAAGAAATATGCTGAAGTTTTACTTGGCTATTGCGGTAAAATAAGTATCCCCTCTCTATATCAATTATAGCGTAAATTTTTTTTAAAAAGTCGTATCCAATGATACCATCAAACGTTTTTAAATTTTTTAGTAAATAAAAAGTAGAGGTTGAATCTAGGACATTTATTAAACATTGTTTATCAATCAGATTGACGCCATTGATTGATTTAAGCTTGAATGTTTTTTCCATCGATTTCATGCCTTTTAAGAAAGAATAGTTTTTGACATAATTTTTGGAAGTATTGCCATTTTTTTCATAATAAATGGTAGGAGCGAACTTAGTTTAAATGGTTGATTTCGTCTGCAAAGTTACTCTCAATATCTTCATGACAGTCATTGGTGTTGTAATCATTTTCCTGATGCTCGCAACCATAATCGTACTCATGGTTATCCTGATCTCCTTCTATGTAATTATTGATAGATATTCTATTTCATGTGGCATATAGTTTACCCTTTGTACCTTAGGGAATGGTGATCTATTAGAGTATGTTTGATCGCGACCGCGCTTAAAAACTGTGAGCTGGGAAAGTATTGGTTTCTGTTGTGGTCGAGAAGTATTAATGGGAGGATTTGGGTTGGGCAAATGGTTGCTGTCTCGCTTTTGAAGAGCATTGTTGGTGTAAGGATTAGCATGTTGCCGAGTGGAAGGGATACTACGATCGACTTCCATAGGAGTTGGTCTATTGTTGTGATTTGAATAAGCGCGATGATTTAGCTGATTCCTAAAAAAGGCTGACGGCCCTAAGATGTAACAGGAATATTCGGCGTCTGCGAATTTCCTACGGCAAATATCAGTGATCTGCAGTGAATACTTGGCTTATGAATACACTCTCATATTCATGAATCACCCCCAATATTCACTCATACTTGCTCTCACTAAAAATATTATCTTCTCACAATCACATGGCTTGCTTGTGTAATAATGAGTGTGAATATGTCTCACAATCACTTATCGCTCACACTTGGCTTGGCTTGCTTCTCTGTATACAATTGTTTGAGCTATTCGTTGCTTACCATTAGATGAGTTGAAAGGCTCATGAATACATTCATTAATAAGTGGCTCATTGTTTATTCATGAATACATTCACAAATTCCCTGCCTATTCAAAATATATTTTATACCTACGCGGAGGGATTTTAAAAGGAACGAAACGCGCGATTGTAGTGACTACAAAACTGAAACTTCTTTGTTTATTATCCTTTTATTCAATTATTAGATGAGTCCCTAAAGTTTATACCTATGCGGAGGGGTTTTAAAAGGAACGAAACCCGTGATTCTAGTGACTTCGTAAAAACTACAAAACTGAAACTTCTTTGTTTCTTATCCTTTTATTTAGTTTTCTTTTAAAATAGCACAATAAATCACATTAAAACCTTAATTCCATTGAAAGGAACTGAATTATCATTTTATAAAATAAAATGTAATATTATAAGTGATAACATAATAATGTAAGTATGTATGTATATGTGATTTTTTTTAATAATAGAGAAAATTAACACAAAATATGAAAATCCAGTTTTTTATTTCATTATATCTAGTCATTATTTGAACCAGTTACAAAATCCTTGTTGTTATACAATAATAATTATATTAACTTATAGTAACTCTTACTAATTTCATAATGGATTTCTTAGCCTTTGGTTCATAGCGTTACGGCTCAAGTGGCTTGCGCACAATTGAGCTTCTTCGTATATTCACAAGTGTTTTGTATTCATGAATGTCAGAGAGTCCTAAGCAAAGATTCATAAGTATTGTGAGCTCATAAGCAAACACTTGTGAATATATGCTTCATACAAGCTAAGCAGCTCACAAGCCAAAACTCTCTCTCTCATAATTGTAAGTGAGTAGTATTCACATTTATACTCATTCCGTGAATAATTTGCTTGCTTCATACTCAATTTTTCGCAAGTGGCTCAAAGTTGTGTTTAACTCATTCACTGCAGATCACTGGCAAATATACGCGCAAAATCGTACCTTTTGTGGCTAGTTTCGAGCTACTGAGTAACTGCAAGCGCAGTTGGAAGGTCCTTTGGCCTGATGGAAAAGAGTATGTCACATAATGGTCTACGAAGACCCGAAACGAATACACGAAGTGCGTTTTCCCTTGCTCTCTCATTGAGAGCAGCGACAACTTCAGAGTTACCATTATGGGACATAATTTGCTTATTAATAATTAGTGTCAGTTGTTTATCAACTGTATCGTAATAATCAGCAATCGATAGATTGCCTTGCCTCAAAATACTTAATTCATTTTTAAAACATACAACGGTCTCTTATCTGTGTATGTCTGATCCAACCTTGCGATTATTGCCTTAAAATTAAGAACCGTGTTAAAGGAAGAAAGAGATGTATTAGCTGAATCTGTAATTTTATTTCTGAAAATTCCCATAGCGACATAATATTTTTCTGAATGTTCTTTATAATAGCTCATAGCAAAATGAGCTGCAGTGCGCCAAGCGGGATACGTTAAGGCTTCTCCTTTAAATTCTGGGAGGGATTTTATTAAATCTAAACTTAAATTATCTGAACTAACTGTAGGATCAATGCTTATCGGTAAGTAAGTTTCCCCGCTAGGTGAAATTAGCTGGTCAAGAGCTTGAGAAAGACGGAAAATTTGCTCTGCCAATCCCTGCTTAATTTCTTCATTGCTTTTTTTCACAATTTCTATTACTTGTTCACGCGTAACACTCATTTTTAATCACGTAACTTATAAAACACAATTTTCTTATTTCAAACCGAAACCGTATGCCCTTGGAAAAGGCACTCCTAAAGCAAAGACTTGGGTGAAAATAATTCAAACTCTTTACAGGACAAATTACTATGGTTTCAGCAATTTTTAAAAAAATTAAAAAATCAAATTTAAGATGGCATACAAAATTAAATTCATTTTTTAAATTTCACTTTGATATTGAAATTTTTCACTAATAATAACACTTAATCACCACAAGAAATAGTCTTGAATAATTATTTACAAGTATTTTTTATGAAAATTCTTGGGTATGTTGAGATCTGATGATTGAAGCGAGGATCGTTGAGCCCTTTAAATTTTATAATTCCTTCAGTTGATGAGGTCCTTAGCCTGCCGGGCTATCCTTCGATTCGAGATTATCCTTGTTGGAGAACAGGCCCCACGTTGGGCGCCAATTAAAAGACCAGACACTTGCTCACTTCGGCAGTCACATTTATTCTGAATTTTTTCTTCTACTTAAAAAACTAAGCCTACCAAGCCTACGCAAATACCAAATGGAAAAACAGGTTGTTGTTGATGCGATCAGCGGACGCTTTCCATAGATTTAGTTACCGCAAGTTGATGTCGCTTAGTGTGCCGTGTGCAAACTTTCCAACGCAGCATGCCATTATCATACCTTTCCAATGAAGGTCATCCCCAATAAATGTTCGGGCAGTATCAATTGCTAATTGTTGTTGTAGGGTGTCATTTACATATATAATTTTCTTTTAGAATTACTACAGTTTCAGTTTTCAGTTTCAGTTTCAGCTTTAGTTCAGTTTCTGTTCAGTTCAGTTTCAGTTTCTGTTCAGTTTCAGTTCCGTTTCAGTTTCTGTTCAGTTTCATTTTCTGTTCAGTTTCAGTTCAGTTTCAGTTCCGTTTCGGTTCAGTTCAGTTTCAGTTCAGTTTAAGTTTAAGTTTTAAGAAGAAGAAATTAATTCACAATATTATTATGTTAAGAAAAATGTTGTTTTTTTTTCTTTATAACATATAATATTCATTTTGAAAACTTTCTAAATAAATGTTGATTTTCTATAGGTTATATTATTCGCAAGATTAACGGCTTATAGTTGATAAACTGATATATAGTTGATGAAGTGAAGTAAAGCCATTTTCATTATCGAATTCATTTTACTTTGCAGAACTTTATTCATAACCAACAACAATGAAAATGAATTGCCGTAAGAAGTGATTAAGCTGAGCTACATAGATTTAGAAATTGAGTATGAAGAAATAAGCACATTGGCATATAAAAGTATATAAAGGATCAATAACTTATGCAAATTAAAAGACCAGACACTTGCTCACTTCGGCAGTCACATTTATTCTGAATTTTTTCTAATTCGATACAGTTTCTTCTACTTAAAAAACTAAGCCTACCAAGCCTACGCAAATACCAAATGGAAAAAACAGGTTGTTGTTGATGGTGTTAGGTATGCGATCAGCGGACGCTTTCCATAGATTTAGTTACCGCAAGTTGATGTCGCTTAGTGTGCCGTGTGCAAACTTTCCAACGCAGCATGCCATTATCATATCTTTCCAATGAAGGTCATCCGTAATAAATGATGTGATTGTTATGATTTTCTTTTGAATTTACTACAGCTAAGCGTAGTTAGATTATAAATGGTAATAAGATGAGGGTCGATCCACTAACTATTCCCCTCCATGAGATCGAATCGTCCCCGGTTCGATGACCAGCTCTTGTTTTAGGCTACAGTTCGATAGGATGGTTTCGTTACTCCATCAACATTGCATTTGTATTGTATCATTTAAAAGTGCAACGCCATCAGTAGGTTGTGATGCAGATGTTAACAGTTGTTGTGACAGTGTGCCTTTTTTTAATTGGTTTGGCATACAAATATCCAAATAACAAAAAGTAGTATTTCATTTTTACATTTTTTTATCTTGAACTTAAAACATGAAGAAACGTTAACTTCGGTTGCACCGAAGCTGAATACCCTTCACAGATGCATATCTGTTAGTAACTATGTGTCCAGTTTGTATGGAAGCTATATGCTAAAGTAACCCGTTCTGAACAAGTTTTTTAGAGATTACATTGTTATCTTAAAAAATAATCTATACCAAATTTCGTGAATATATCTTGTCAAATGTGAAAGTTGTCCATACAAGAACTTGATTCCGATCGTTCAGTTTGTATGGCAGCTATATACTAAAGTTAACCGATCTGAACAATTTCTTCGGAGATTACATTGTTGCCTTAGAAAACAATATATACCAAATTTCGTGAATATATCTTGTCAAATGTGAAAGTTGTCCATATAAGAACTTGATTCCGATCGTTCAGTTTGTATGGCAGCTATATACTAAAGTTAACCGATCTGAACAATTTCTTCGGAGATTACATTGTTGCCTTAGAAAACAATATATACCAAATTTCGTGAATACATCTTGTCAAATGTGAAAGTTTTCCATACAAGAACTTGATTCCGATCGTTCAGTTGATATGGCAGCTATATTTTATAGTGATCCGATATCGGCCGTTCCGACAAATGAGCAGCTTCTTGAAGAGAAAATGACGTTTGCAAAATTTCAAAAGGATATCTTAAAAACTGAGGGACTAGTTCGTATGTATACAGACAGACGGACATGGCTAAATCGACTCAGCTCAACATACTGATCATTTATATATATATACTTAATAGGGTCTCCGACTCTTTCTTCTGGGTGTTACAAACATCGTGACAAAATTAATATACCCTGTTCAGGGTATAATAAAGGTAAATATTCAAGATTAGATGCTTGTGGATTTTATTTTAACACTAATTTCTTATAATTTTTTAGATGTATACTTTTTTTAATTTCTGGCATATAAGTTGATTATAACAGTATAAATAATGAGTTTACATACAAAAAATGTCTAACGTATATTGCTTTTGTGAATCTTTTCACCATCTATTAGTACCGTTGTTCCCAAGTCCTTTTCAATAACCTTTTCAATATAAATACTGCTGAACTTGTTTCCCAGTCTTTTATGCCTTTTAAGAAACACCTTTTCGCCAGGCTTCTACGTTTTAGTATTTTTGTTTTTATTAAATCTGTCTAGCGTTTTTTCTTGTGCAAGTTTCAATTTATTTCTTATCGTTTCTAGTGTTTCTATTGATGAGCCATAGAGAGCTTCAATTGGCTTCAAGTTTGTGACAGAGTGGATACTAGTATTATATTTATGTGTGGCTAATAACATTAGGTCATTAGTCTCACTTATTTGTTGTTATTCCTTGATGCAGCGGGCAATTTCCAGCAGTGTGGAGTGGAACCTCTCAACCTGTCCATTACTCTCGCTATGAAGTGTAGGAATAAAAAACTGTTCGATTGAAAAATTATCCCTGTGAAGACTTTTAAGAAAGATGGAATGGAAAGCTTTTTCATTATCAGATACTATAGTTTTGGTATTTTTAAAAATTAACAGTATTTCTAGCATTGCATCTTTTATATCAACTGTGGAACGTGACGCTATTGGCTTAACAATGGCGTATTTATAAAACTTGTCAATACTAGTTAAAAAATGCTGTTTGGCTGTGATAAAAATAACAATATGGAGTATTTCTCCGGGGTATTTCGGTATGGGGGTTTTTCCAATACCAGGATCAAATGGTTTTCTTTGATATTTGTTTTGCAAACAAATTCTGCACTTTACAATTAAAGATTTTAGCATTTTTCTCATGTTTGGAAAATAATATTCTTTTGAGATTTGTTGAAAATTCTCGTACAGACATCGATGGGCTCGATTATGTTCCGTAGCGATTGTTTCTAGTTGGTCACTCTTGTTGGTTAAATCAATTACAAGTTTTTCCGTGTGTACGAATTTAACCCCAGGAAATTGCCTCACTAATTCATTTAGTATTTCTGCCAAAACTTTATGTTCACATTGTAAGCCGTTTGTGACATTTGGATTGATAGCTTCTTTTAGATAGCGCATTAAGTTTTCGATGGTGTCAAAACAAATAATATGACGTCGGAGCTTTTTGAAATAAAATTTTATTTATTTTGCTAAAATGGTCGGATTTAGATAACACTAACTGATTTTTAAATTGGTTTACAGGATATTTAATAGTTTTAATGGCATCACTAGAAGACTGTTCGCTATGAACGGTTTCCATCTTCCCTGATTCGCTCAAGTTGTGGATGAACTGTCTAGATAGGGCGTCGGCTACTTTATTTTCTTTTCCTGGCTAGTAGTGAAATTTTGGTGAAAACTCTTCGATAAAAGCACGCCATCTTTTCAATTTTGAGTTAGGATTCTTATCAGATACAGCGAAAATAAGGGGCTGGTGATCGGTAAAAATGTTAATATTACTAATACCGTACAAGTAATGGCGCAAATTTTTTAATGCCCATACTATTGCGATGAGCTCTCGTTCATTTGTAGCATAATTTTGTTCTGTGGCAGACAAAGTACGAGAAATCATAGTGATTGGTCTACCATTTTGTGACAAAACTGCTCCCAACGCACTTGAAGAGGCATCTATAGTAAGTTCGAAAGGTTGGCTATAATCCGGGTGTTGCAGGAGTACATCTTCAGATGCCAATACCCGTTTTATTTTCTCGAATGCCCTTATAGCTTCATGGTCAAGTTCCATGACAACGGCTTTTGATTTATTCGCACCTACATTTCCGTTTTCCCCTCTCAGATATTTTGTGAGCGGCTTCACAATTCTAGCGTAATCTTTCACAAATCTTCGATAATATCCTGATAGCCCAAGGAATGATCGTAGTGCTCGAAGAGTGTTTGGAATTTTATAATTGAGTATATCATTCACTTTAGTTGGGCATGTTTGGATACCATTTCGTGAAACTAAAAATCCCAAAAATTCAACTTCTATTTTAAAAAACTTTGATTTTTCGGACGAAATTCTCATTCCCGCCTTTTTTCTAAACTTTGTAAAATTATGTTTATGTCAACCAAATGGGATTGTTCGTCAGGAGAGAAAATAATGATGTCATCCATATAAACGTGGCAACATTTTCCTATGTATTCACGAAGGACATCATCGATAGCTCGCTGGAAAATGCTGGGAGCATTTTTCAGGCCAAATGGCAGACGACAGAACTCGTACTTTCCATTGTTGACACTGAAAGCGGTTTTTTCCCGATCTTCATCGCATAAAATTATCTGGTGAAATCCCGATTTAAAGTCGAGGGTGGTATAATACTTAGATTTCCCTAAGTTTGCCAAAATTACTGACGAGTCAGGAATGGGATATCTATCTGAAATTGTTTTCTCGTTTAGTTTCCAAAAGTCTATCACCATCCGTAATTTTTGCCTACCATTTTCGTCTAAGCCCTTTTTTGTAACCACATGAACAGGCGAGTTATATGGAGAGCAAGATTTGCGAATTATTTTATCTTTAAGGAGAGCTAATAATTCTGTGTTTATGAACTCTGCTGCCTAAACAGGATAATCGTACAAATTCTACCCTGTACTTTGGTGTTATAAGGCAGTGCTCTATCTGCATCGGCAAAGGCATTAATATTGCTACTAATCATATCATTGAATTGGTTTCGGATACTAGTTGGAACCGAATCCTCTATGGTTATCAAATTTATGTACTTGGCTGCAAGAAATATGCTGAAGTTTTACTTGGCTATTGCGGTAAAATAAGTATCCCCTCTCTATATCAATTATAGCGTAAATTTTTTTTAAAAAGTCGTATCCAATGATACCATCAAACGTTTTTAAATTTTTTAGTAAATAAAAAGTAGAGGTTGAATCTAGGACATTTATTAAACATTGTTTATCAATCAGATTGACGCCATTGATTGATTTAAGCTTGAATGTTTTTTCCATCGATTTCATGCCTTTTAAGAAAGAATAGTTTTTGACATAATTTTTGGAAGTATTGCCATTTTTTTCATAATAAATGGTAGGAGCGAACTTAGTTTAAATGGTTGATTTCGTCTGCAAAGTTACTCTCAATATCTTCATGACAGTCATTGGTGTTGTAATCATTTTCCTGATGCTCGCAACCATAATCGTACTCATGGTTATCCTGATCTCCTTCTATGTAATTATTGATAGATATTCTATTTCATGTGGCATATAGTTTACCCTTTGTACCTTAGGGAATGGTGATCTATTAGAGTATGTTTGATCGCGACCGCGCTTAAAAACTGTGAGCTGGGAAAGTATTGGTTTCTGTTGTGGTCGAGAAGTATTAATGGGAGGATTTGGGTTGGGCAAATGGTTGCTGTCTCGCTTTTGAAGAGCATTGTTGGTGTAAAGATTAGCATGTTGCCGAGTGGAAGGGATACTACGATCGACTTCCATAGGAGTTGGTCTATTGTTGTGATTTGAATAAGCGCGATGATTTAGCTGATTCCTAAAAAAGGCTGACGGCCCTAAGATGTAACAGGAATATTCGGCGTCTGCGAATTTCCTACGGCAAATATCAGTGATCTGCAGTGAATACTTGGCTTATGAATACACTCTCATATTCATGAATCACCCCCAATATTCACTCATACTTGCTCTCACTAAAAATATTATCTTCTCACAATCACATGGCTTGCTTGTGTAATAATGAGTGTGAATATGTCTCACAATCACTTATCGCTCACACTTGGCTTGGCTTGCTTCTCTGTATACAATTGTTTGAGCTATTCGTTGCTTACCATTAGATGAGTTGAAAGGCTCATGAATACATTCATTAATAAGTGGCTCATTGTTTATTCATGAATACATTCACAAATTCCCTGCCTATTCAAAATATATTTTATACCTACGCGGAGGGATTTTAAAAGGAACGAAACGCGCGATTGTAGTGACTACAAAACTGAAACTTCTTTGTTTATTATCCTTTTATTCAATTATTAGATGAGTCCCTAAAGTTTATACCTATGCGGAGGGGTTTTAAAAGGAACGAAACCCGTGATTCTAGTGACTTCGTAAAAACTACAAAACTGAAACTTCTTTGTTTCTTATCCTTTTATTTAGTTTTCTTTTAAAATAGCACAATAAATCACATTAAAACCTTAATTCCATTGAAAGGAACTGAATTATCATTTTATAAAATAAAATGTAATATTATAAGTGATAACATAATAATGTAAGTATGTATGTATATGTGATTTTTTTTAATAATAGAGAAAATTAACACAAAATATGAAAATCCAGTTTTTTATTTCATTATATCTAGTCATTATTTGAACCAGTTACAAAATCCTTGTTGTTATACAATAATAATTATATTAACTTATAGTAACTCTTACTAATTTCATAATGGATTTCTTAGCCTTTGGTTCATAGCGTTACGGCTCAAGTGGCTCAAGTGGCTTGCGCACAATTGAGCTTCTTCGTATATTCACAAGTGTTTTGTATTCATGAATGTCAGAGAGTCCTAAGCAAAGATTCATAAGTATTGTGAGCTCATAAGCAAACACTTGTGAATATATGCTTCATACAAGCTAAGCAGCTCACAAGCCAAAACTCTCTCTCTCATAATTGTAAGTGAGTAGTATTCACATTTATACTCATTCCGTGAATAATTTGCTTGCTTCATACTCAATTTTTCGCAAGTGGCTCAAAGTTGTGTTTAACTCATTCACTGCAGATCACTGGCAAATATACGCGCAAAATCGTACCTTTTGTGGCTAGTTTCGAGCTACTGAGTAACTGCAAGCGCAGTTGGAAGGTCCTTTGGCCTGATGGAAAAGAGTATGTCACATAATGGTCTACGAAGACCCGAAACGAATACACGAAGTGCGTTTTCCCTTGCTCTCTCATTGAGAGCAGCGACAACTTCAGAGTTACCATTATGGGACATAATTTGCTTATTAATAATTAGTGTCAGTTGTTTATCAACTGTATCGTAATAATCAGCAATCGATAGATTGCCTTGCCTCAAAATACTTAATTCATTTTTAAAACATACAACGGTCTCTTATCTGTGTATGTCTGATCCAACCTTGCGATTATTGCCTTAAAATTAAGAACCGTGTTAAAGGAAGAAAGAGATGTATTAGCTGAATCTGTAATTTTATTTCTGAAAATTCCCATAGCGACATAATATTTTTCTGAATGTTCTTTATAATAGCTCATAGCAAAATGAGCTGCAGTGCGCCAAGCGGGATACGTTAAGGCTTCTCCTTTAAATTCTGGGAGGGATTTTATTAAATCTAAACTTAAATTATCTGAACTAACTGTAGGATCAATGCTTATCGGTAAGTAAGTTTCCCCGCTAGGTGAAATTAGCTGGTCAAGAGCTTGAGAAAGACGGAAAATTTGCTCTGCCAATCCCTGCTTAATTTCTTCATTGCTTTTTTTCACAATTTCTATTACTTGTTCACGCGTAACACTCATTTTTAATCACGTAACTTATAAAACACAATTTTCTTATTTCAAACCGAAACCGTATGCCCTTGGAAAAGGCACTCCTAAAGCAAAGACTTGGGTGAAAATAATTCAAACTCTTTACAGGACAAATTACTATGGTTTCAGCAATTTTTAAAAAAATTAAAAAATCAAATTTAAGATGGCATACAAAATTAAATTCATTTTTTAAATTTCACTTTGATATTGAAATTTTTCACTAATAATAACACTTAATCACCACAAGAAATAGTCTTGAATAATTATTTACAAGTATTTTTTATGAAAATTCTTGGGTATGTTGAGATCTGATGATTGAAGCGAGGATCGTTGAGCCCTTTAAATTTTATAATTCCTTCAGTTGATGAGGTCCTTAGCCTGCCGGGCTATCCTTCGATTCGAGATTATCCTTGTTGGAGAACAGGCCCCACGTTGGGCGCCAATTAAAAGACCAGACACTTGCTCACTTCGGCAGTCACATTTATTCTGAATTTTTTCTTCTACTTAAAAAACTAAGCCTACCAAGCCTACGCAAATACCAAATGGAAAAACAGGTTGTTGTTGATGCGATCAGCGGACGCTTTCCATAGATTTAGTTACCGCAAGTTGATGTCGCTTAGTGTGCCGTGTGCAAACTTTCCAACGCAGCATGCCATTATCATACCTTTCCAATGAAGGTCATCCCCAATAAATGTTCGGGCAGTATCAATTGCTAATTGTTGTTGTAGGGTGTCATTTACATATATAATTTTCTTTTAGAATTACTACAGTTTCAGTTTTCAGTTTCAGTTTCAGCTTTAGTTCAGTTTCAGTTCAGTTTCTGTTCAGTTCAGTTTCAGTTTCTGTTCAGTTTCAGTTCCGTTTCAGTTTCTGCTCAGTTTCAGTTTCATTTTCTGTTCAGTTTCAGTTCAGTTTCAGTTCAGTTTCAGTTTCAGTTCCGTTTCAGTTCAGTTCAGTTTCAGTTCAGTTTAAGTTTAAGTTTTAAGAAGAAGAAATTAATTCACAATATTATTATGTTAAGAAAAATGTTGTTTTTTTTTCTTTATAACATATAATATTCATTTTGAAAACTTTCTAAATAAATGTTGATTTTCTATAGGTTATATTATTCGCAAGATTAACGGCTTATAGTTGATAAACTGATATATAGTTGATGAAGTGAAGTAAAACCATTTTCATTATCGAATTCATTTTACGTTGCAGAAACTTTGTTCATAACCAACAACAACGAAGATGAATTGCCGTAAGAAGTGATTAAGCTGAGCTACATAGATTTAGAAATTGAGTATGAAGAAATAAGCACATTGGCATATAAAAGCATATAATGAATCAACGACTTATGCATGCGCAACTGGCACTTTCAACATACATATTACGAAGGCTACTATATATATTTCTGGCCTAATAATGAAAATAGGCATATTTATCAACAAAAATGGTTTTTTTTTTTTTGTTTGTTTTTCGTTGGATATTTGGCTCGTCTTGGAAGGCCCACACGGTCAACTGCTGTTTTGTTTCGGGCTCATACGCATAGATCCATGATTCGTCACCTGTGACGATCTTATAAACGTCTTTTGAAGTACCGCGATCGTATTTTTTCAGCATTTCTTTTACACCAATCCACACGAGCCTTTTTTTGAGCGATTGTCAAACTGTGCGGGATCCAACGAGAACAAACCTTTTTTACGGGCAGGTGTTCATGCAATATCGAATGTATGCTGGTGGAAGAAATGCATTGGCATGCCTCTATCTGAAAGTATGTTACACCTGAAGGTATGATACACGGTCTTGCATTATCAGTTCACGTACGGCATCGATGTTTTCTGGCACAACGGCTGTTTTTGGACGACCTTCACGGAATTCGTCTTTGAGCGAGCGTCGGCCACGATTGAATTCGTTGTACCAGTTTTTCACAGTGCTATAGGATGGTGCTTCATAGCCATACACAGATTTTAGTTCATCGATGCACTCTTGTCGCGATAATCTACGGCGAAAGTTGTGAAAAATGATCACATGAAAATGTTCACGAATTAATTCCATTTTTTGGCCGAGATGAACTTTTTAATTCCCTGTAAATAAAACAATTCACGACTAAAAAGCTTAGCCGCTCATGCAAATCATTGGCACTTCTGTAAGAGTGTTTATATTATGAAATATTTACGATGTGAACAGCGCATACTAGTGATACATACTAGTGAGTTTAAGTTTAAGTTTAAGTTTCAGTTTAGGTTTAAATTTAAGTTTAAGTTTAAGTTTAAGTTTCAGTTTAAGTTTAAGTTTAAGTTTAAGTTTAAGTTTAAGTTTAAGTTTAAGTTTAAGTTTAAGTTTAAGTTTAAGTTTAGGTTTAACTTTAAGTTTAAGTTTAAGTTTCAGTTTAAGTTTAAGTTTAAGTTTAAGTTTAAGTTTAAGTTTAAGTTTAAGTTTAAGTTTAAGTTTAATTTTAAGTTTAAGTTTAAGTTTAATTTTAAGTTTAAGTTTAAGTTTAAGTTTAAGTTTAAGTTTAAGTTTAAGTTTAAGTTTAAGTTTAAGTTTAAGTTTAAGTTTAAGTTTAGGTTTAACTTTAAGTTTAAGTTTAAGTTTAGGTTTAAGTTTAAGTTCAAGTTTAAGTTTAAGTTTAAGTTTAAGTTTAAGTTTAAGTTTAAGTTTAAGTTTAAGTTTAAGTTTAAGTTTAAGTTTAAGTTTAAGTTTAAGTTTAAGTTTAAGTTTAAGTTTAAGTTTAAGTTTAAGTTTAAGTTTAAGTTTAAGTTTAAGTTTAAGTTTAAGTTTAAGTTTAAGTTTAAGTTTAAGTTTAAGTTTAAGTTTAAGTTTAAGTTTAAGTTTAAGTTTAAGTTTAAGTTTAAGTTTAAGTTTAAGTTTAAGTTTAAGTTTAAGTTTAAGTTTAAGTTTAAGTTTAAGTTTAAGTTTAAGTTTAAGTTTAAGTTTAAGTTTAAGTTTAAGTTTAAGTGTAAGTTTAGGCTTAAGTTTAAGTTTAAGTTTAAGTTTAAGTTTAAGTTTAAGTTTAAGTTTAACTTTAACTTTAAGCTTAAATTTAAGTTTAAGTTTAAGTTTAACTTTAACTTTAAGCTTAAGTTTAAGTTTAAGTTTAAGTGTAAGTTAAAGTTTAAGTTTAAGTTTAAGTTTAAGTTTAAGTTTAAGTTTAAGTTTAAGTTTAAGTTTAAGTTTAAGTTTAATTTTAAGTTTAATTTTAAGTTTAAGTTTAAGTTTAAGTTTAAGTGTAAGTTTAGGCTTAAGTTTAAGTTTAAGTTTAAGTTTAAATTTTAGTTTAAGTTTAAGTTTAAGTTTAAGTTTAAATTTAAGTTTAAGTTTAAGTTTAAGTATAAGTTTAATCTGAAGTCAAAGGAACTAAAATAACTAAATTATGTAAATTCACGTGCTGCTACAAATTATTTACATAAAGACTCTTTAACTTCGCTTTTCATACCACTGGGACGTATGCGCAACATTCAATATGCAACTACTGCTGACGTATGAAATCGATGCCTGCGACTACAAAGCATACCACAACACTTTATATGATTGCAGCAATCGTAGCACTTATTATAGAGTTCACACAGCTGCAGCCACGTGCACACACATACAAACTTATGCATAGTTATCACTTATGCGAAGCAATGTCACTCATACGCCACGTACAACAGCTGCTCAATTGCTTCTTCGATACGTGAGAGCGCTTTATCAGCACAAATGCTTGTGCGCATTTTGCATTTCTTTACAGATATGCTTATATTCTGTACTTTTTCCCATTTGTAACATTAAGTGGCAACATTAGTGCAATTCTGTGGAATATCAAGCGACGTGCAGCGATGCGAAATGATTGCATATATTAAAAAATTTGCACTCAAATGCTTACAGACATACATATGTGTTAAGTTGCGTGCGTGAATGCTCGTACTTGCTTGTGTCATAGAATAATATGCCATTGAGTAAATTGTCAGTGTAAGTGTGTCTTCTTTGTACCATCTTCATATGCCACTCTCGGTTAGATGTCCTTAAACGCTCATGCATATGCACCAGTTGATGTCTAAATCGTATACAAAGCCTGCTAATATATTTGCACAAAGACACCTTCTGGTAATCTCTTTATGCTGACCAGTAGAAAAATTGCGGCAGTTAACTGGTGTCAGCAAGTCAGTTGTCAGTTGTGAAGCAGCCATTAAGTGATTTCACAGCTATTATGCATTTTCCGCTGATTAAGCGTTATTCAAGGTGTTGTGTACACTTAAATTAACTTTTACAAACTGTCGACTTTCTAATAAGCAGGTATTTTCATACTCTTTCAACATGTTGCTTAGGATGTTCACCTAAGTGTTGTTACCTTAACGGGTAAAAATCAAAATTAATATATGCCAAGTATGAGAGCTACAAATGAAGGAATATGGGTGATTTAATGAAAGCTGCTGAGATCATAATGTAGGCAAGTTGGTGATTACAAAAGATCAGCGTATGAAGCGATAATCAAGCTGCTCTTAAAATGATGAATATCGCACGCCCTTTAAACAAAATGGTTCAGGAATGGATGCTCAAGCAGAATTGAGCGAGAAGAGTGACAGAAGAGAACCGAACTCAGGTAAATAGCGAGAATTGTGGTGTCAGAGACGCGATTGGTAAAAAGTACAACTATCAGCTGGATAAATAATTTTTTGAAACAGAATTATCTGTAATAGGATACAAATGCCCTCAAGTCTATGAAAGGCTGCTTAAAAGTGGAAAACTGGTTCTTAAGTGGAACTGTAGTGAACTTTTCTGTAGCAAGCGGTTAGCTTATAGCTAGTAAAGACGTATGAAACCCTACTCTAAGCTCGCCTTTAGAAGACAATCCTAAAATAAATAACTTTCTCTGCATCTATCTCTATTTTCTTTACTTAGTAGCAACTGAATTTAAATATTAATTAAAAACTCAAAACATACAACAAAGCAATGCGACAAATGAAGGCAACACTATGTTTTGTGTTAAAAATTTGTTTGTCACTGGCAATGAGAAAATGTCAAAGAATAGCGAAAGATCGAAATTTTACACAGAGCTAAGAGCAAAAGCAATAATAAAAATTAGCGAAGAGAAAAACATTAACGCGTACGTAAAACTACTTGCGCAAAACAGTAAAACAAACATTGTAAAACGAATTGACGTTCGCAACTGGTTGGCAACAACGAATGGGAAGGAGAAAACATTTAAAACAACAAAAAGTGAGCGACGAAGCCGCAACCGCAACAAGTCGCAACCGACAGGTAACAGACACGTCACCGCCAACCTTCACCGCCAACCTTCGCCGCCGTAGAGGCCATGCTCTACAGCGGTTTAAAATGGAATTTGGTGGAAAGAGTACGTGAGCGTGGAGCGCTTCATGAGAGCAGGTTGTATAGCAGCAATGCAATTCAAAAAAGTAAAGAAGGGTTAAACTTTCGGATGCAACCGAACATTTTATGCTCTTGCAAAGCATCAAAGCTAGGGAAATACCTTAAGAGGCGATACGAGTGTGACGCATGAAAAATTAGGCGATTTTCGTCATTTTTTTTTTAAGAGAAAGTACGTGATTGAAAATTTTAAACTTCTTTGAACGTAATAAAGTATATTTGCAGCTATATTTTAAGATTTTTTTACAAAAATGTTTAAAAATAACGGAGTTATGGGCTGTCTTCGGAGGGGCCGAGAAAAAAGTTCCTCAACTGCTGGCATGATTCCGGCCGAATGAGTAGATGAAACAAAAAATTTTGAAAAGTTTATTAAACATATTTCCCATACAGTGACTTACGATCTTTGAAAAATATCAAAAATTAACAAAATGGCGTAATTAAAAAAAATAGTTTTTTTAGGTAAAAACTTGTCATTTTTTAATGCCAAATTGACAATTTTCAATCAATCAAAAGGATCGTAGTCTATTGTATAGCAAATGTATTAAAAATACTCAGTTTTAATTTGAAGTCAATCGGTTAATTTCTCGTAATGATGCTAGCAATTTTGAAAAATATCGTTTCGAGAAAAACGCGTTTAAGGCTTCACTTATATATGTTTGCACCTCCGAGCGGTCGCTCTTTAGAACGCCGCCATCCAAAAACTATTCAAGATACGACCTTCCCGATTTCACAGGATATTTATGGAAATATAAGCTATCGAAGAAGCAAATAAAATTTTTTTTTTGGTAAGTGTCACACTGGTATAGCCCCTTAAGGCAATTCTATATAAACATGTACTATGTTTAACTCATTCACTGACAGACACATAAGATTTCTTAGAAAATCACTACACATACATATGTAGTATGTGGGAATTAGGGTAGTATTGACCTGATTTTATCTATACTATTATCATGCCACATACTAAACAAATTTCCCTGGGTTTCATTGAGGAACCTCACATATAATTACCAATATACAAGTATATATATTAGAGCGGGTCGATTTAAAAATCGCCCATTGCTCTATAAAAATCATATTCTAGGGATCAAAATAAGATATTTTGCCGAAGAAACCATACCTCTAAAACGAATTTTCATGTACCCCAATTTGGGTCGAACTTTTGGGTAGGGGCAAATTTTGAAAAATCCCACATTGACCCAATTAGAGTGCTCCAATCGAGTCCAAATGTATGACCGACCCCCACTAATTTTGGACGGCCGACCAATCCATGCCAGTGGCACACCCCCTGGAACTCCCCTGGGGGGTTCCCCATACAAACATTTCAAAAAATCACTATTTTTGGTGATTTACATGAAAAAATCAGCTAAATTGCTATGTTTTTTCTTTATTTTTATATATTTATTTATAATAATATCTATTTTTTCTCTTAAGAAATTTATATAGTCAGAACATATGTAAAAGAAAAAAATTAATTTAAGTGAGTTATAGAAAAGAAATTACAAAAAATTATTGTTTGAACTTTTTTTACTTTCAAGTCTGGGCAATAATAATAATAAAGTCGATTTTCTTGTACATGCTCTTTTAGCAATCGATATGGAAATGCTTCAAATCATTAGTTTAACAAATTAAAGTTAATTAATCTTACTTAACGCACTGAAGTTAACATAAAGCAAAGGCGGCATAACGGCAGTGCATTTAGAAGAATTGCTTTATCTTATTTTTAGGTATAAAGTCGATTTTCTTGTATATACACATTTAGTAATCGATATTGAAATGCTCCAAATCATTAGTTTAACATATCTAAGTTAATAAACATCCTTTAACAAACTGAAGTTGACATGAAGCCATGACGGCATAACGGCAGTGCATTTTGAAGAATTCCGTAATCTTATGTTTAGGTGTAAAGTCCATTTTTTTGAATATACACCTTTAGCAACCGACATCGACAGTCTTCAAATCATTAGTTTAACATATTTAAGTTAATAAACCTTCTTAACGAACTGAAGTCAACAAAAAGCTATTGCGGCAAACGGCAGTGCATTTGGAAGAATTCCGTAATCTTATGGTTGGAAAAAAATCGATTTTCTTGTATATATACATTTAGCAATCGATACCGAAAGGCTTCAAATCATTAGAATAACATATTTAAGTTAATAAATCTTCTTTAACGAACTGAAGTTGACATAAAGCCTTAACGGTATTACGGCAGTGCATTTGGAAGAATTCCGTAATCTTATATTAGGTATAAGGTCGATTTTGTTGTATACACAGATTAAGCAATCGATATAGAAATTCTTCAAATCATTAGTTTAACATATTTAAGTTAATAAACCTTCTTAACGAACTGAAGTTAACATAAAGCCATGGCGGCATAGCGGCAGTGCATTTGGAAGAATTCCGTAATCTTATATTTAGGTTTAATGTCGATTATCTTGTATTTACACATTTAGCAATCGATATCGAAATGCTTCAAATCATAAGTTTAATATATTAAGTTAATAAAACTTCTTTAAGGAACCGAAGTTTAGATAAAGCCATGACGGCATAACGGCAGTGCATTTAGAAGAATTCCGTGATCTTATGTTTTGGTTTAAAGTCGTTTTTATTGTATTTACACATTTAGTAATCGATATCGAAATGCTTCAAATCATTAGTTTAATATATTTAAGTTAATTAACCTTCTTTAACGAACTATAGTTTACATAAAGCCATGACGGCATAACGGCAGTGCATTTGAAGATTCGAATCTTATATTTAGGTATAAAGTCAATTTTGTTGTATACACACATTTAGCAATCGATATCGAAATGCTAAAAATCATTAGTTTAACATATATAAGTTAATAAACCTTCTTTAACGAGCTAAAGTTTACATAAAGCCATGACGGCATAACGGCAGTGCATTTGGAAGAATTCCGTAATCTTATATTTAGGTACAAAGTCAATTTTGTTGTATATACACATTTAGCAATCGATATCGAAATGCTTAAGAACATCATAGTAGTAATTTTAAACATCATATAGAAGCTTAATAAGATCGTTATAACCTTTTTTAACGAACTAAAGTTTACATAAAGCCATGACGGCATAACGGCAGTGCATTTAGAAGAATTCCGTGATCTTAAATTAAGGTATTAATTCGATTTTCTTGTATATACGCATTTAGCAATCGATATCGAAATGTTTTAAATCATTATTTTAACATACTTAAGTTAACAAACCTTCTTTAAGGAACCGTAGTTTACATTAAGCCATGACGGCATAACGGCAGTGCATTTGGAAGAGTTCCGTAATCCTATATTTAGGTGTAAGGTCGATTTTCTTGTGTATACACATTTAGCAATCGATATCAAAAAGCTTCAAATCATTAGTTTAACATATATAAGTTAATAAACCTAATTTAACGAACTAAAGTTTACATAAAGCCATGACGGCATAACGGCAGTGCATTTGGAAGAATTCCGTAATCTTATATTTAGGTATAAAGTCAATTTTGTTGTATATACACATTTAGCAGTCGATATCGAAATGCTTAAAATCATTATTTAAACATATTTAAGTTAATTAACCTTCTTTATCTTACTGAAGTCTACATAAAGCCTTAACGGTATAACGGCAGTGCATTTAGAAGAATTCTATGATCTTATACTTAGGTTTAAAGTCGATTTTTTTGTATATACACATTTAGCAATCGATATCGAAATGCTTCAAATTATTAGCTTAACATATCTAAGTTGATAAACATCCTTTAACGAACTGAAGTTGACATGAAGCCATGACGGCATAATGCCAGTGCATTTAGAAGAATTCCGTAATCTCATATTTAGGTATAAAGTCGTTTTTCTTGTATTTACACATTTAGAAATCGATATCGAAATGCTCCAAATCATTTCCTTTACATATTTAAGTTAATAAACTTTCTTTAACTAACTGAAGTTTACATAAAGCCATAACGGCATAACGGCAGTGCATTTAGAAGGATTCCGTAATCTTATATTAAGTTATAAATTCGATTTTCTTGTATATACGCATTTAATAATCGATATCGAAATGCTTCAAATTATTAGTTTAACATATTTAAGTTAATAAACCTTCTTTAACGAACCGAAGTTTACATAAAGCCATGACGGCATAACGGCAGTGCATTTAGAAGAATTCCGAAATCTTATATTTAGGAATAAAGTCAATTTTGTTGTATATACACATTAAGCAATCGATATCGAAATGCTTCAAATCATTAGTTAAACATATTTAAGTTAATTAACCTTCTTTATCTTACTGAAGTTTACATAAAGCCATAACGGCACAACGGCAGTGCTTTTACTCCTACCAGAAACGTGGCAACAGTGTTCAACAAGAATGTTGGGTATTGAGAAAATTCACATTTTTTTTTCAACTTTGCAAACGCCCTAGTGGGTTAACTATATGAACGAGCTTAGTCAAACAAAAAGCATTGGTTAGACAATTTAAAGAGCTTTCAGGAAAGTCTTCAATCTTTTTTCTACTTCTACCACAAAAGTGGCAACAGAGTTCGCAAAAAATTTAGGGTTTTGATAAAAATCACATTTTTGTTTCAACTGTTTGAAAGAGGTGAGTCAAACATACCAAATTGGTAAGATAATTCGAAGAGCTTTCAGGAAAGTCTTTAATTTTTCTTCTTCTCCTACCAGAAACGTGGCAACAGTGTTCACAAAAAATGTTGGGTTTTGAGAAAATTCACATTTTTGTTTCAAATTTGCAAACGCTCTAACGGCTAAACTATTTGAAAAAGGTGAGTCAAACAAAAAGTTTTGGTTAGACAATTTAAAGAGCTTTCAGGAAGGTCTTCAATATTGCTTCTACTCCAACCAAGAGCGTGGCAACAGTGTTCACAAAAAATGTTGGGTTTTGACAAAATCACATTTTTGTTTCACCTTCGCAAACGCTCTAGCAGCTAATTTATTTGAACGAGGTGAATCAAACAAACAATATTAGTTAGATAATTCGAAGAGTTTTCAGGAAAGTCTTCAATCTTTCTTCTGCTCCTACCAGGAACGTATCAACAGTGATCACAAGAAATATTGGGTTTTGATTAAAATCACATTTTTGTTTCACCTTTGCAAACGCTCTAGAAGCTAATTTATTTGAACGAGGTGAATCAAACAGACAACATTAGTTAGATAATTTGAAGAGCTTTCAGGCAAGTCTTTAATTTTTCATCTACTCCTACCAGAAACGTGGCAACAATGTTCACAAAAAATGTTGGGTTTTGAGAAAATTCACATTTTTGTTTCACCTTTGCAAACGCTCTAGCAGCTAAATTATTTGAACGAGGTGAATCAAACAAACAACATTAGCTAGATAATTCGAAGGGTTTTCAGGAAAGTCTTCAATCTTTTTTCTACTCCTACCAGAAACGTGGCAACAGTGTTCACAAGGAATGTTGGGTTTGGAGAAAATTCACATTTTTGTTTCAAATTTTCAAACGCCCTAGTGGCTAAACTATTTAAACGAGCTGAGTCGGACAAAAAGCATTGATTAGACAATTTAAAGAGCTTTCAGGAAAGTCTTTAATTTTTCTTTACTCCTACCAGGGGCGTAGCAATAGTGTTCACAAAAATGTAGGGTTTTGATAAAAATCACATTTTTGTTTCAACTTTGCAAACGCTCTAGCGGCTAAACTATTTGAAAGAGGTGAGTCAAGCAGAAACGTTGTTTAGACAATTTAAAGAGCTTTCAGGAATGTCTTCAATCTTTCTTCTACTCTTACCAGAAACGTGGCAACAGTGTTCAAAAAAATGTTGGAGTTTGAGAAAATTCACATTTTTGTTTCAAACTTGCAAACGCCCTAGTGGCTAAACTATTTAAAAGAGCTGAGTAAAACAAAAAGCATTGATTAGACAATTTAAACAGTTTTCAGGAAAGTCTTCAATCTTGTTTCTACTCCTACCAGAAACATGGCAACAGTGTTCAAAAAATGTTGGGGTTTGAGAAAATTCACATTTTTGTTTCAAATTTGCAAACGCCCTAGTGGCTAAACTATTTAAAAGAGCTGAGTCAAAAAAAAAGCATTGATTAGACAATTTAAAGAGCTTTCAGGAAAGCCTTTAATCTTTCTTCTACTCCTACCAGGAGCGTGGCAACAGTGTTCACAAAAAATGTTGGATTTTGAGAAAATTCACATTTTTGTTTCAACTTTGCAAACGCTCTAGCAGCTAAATTATTTGAACGAGGTGAATCAAACAAACAATATTTATTAGACTATTTGAAACGTTTTCAGGAAAGTCTTCAATCTTTCTTCTACTCCTACCAAAAACGTGGCAACAGTGTTCACAAAAAATGTTGGGTTTTGATAAAAATCACATTTTTGTTTCACATTTGCAAACGCTCTATCAGCTAAATTATTTGAACGAGGTGAGTCAAACAAACAGATTTGGTTAAATAATTTGAAGAGCTTTCAGCAAAGTCTTTAATTTTTCACCTACTGCTACCAAAAACGTGGCAACAGTGTTCACAAAAAATGTTGGGTTTTGACAAAATCACATTTTTGTTTCAACTTTGCAAACGCTATAGCAGCTAAATTATTTGAACGAGATGAGTCAAACAAACAGATTTGGTTAGATAATTTAAAAAGCTTTCAGCAAAGTTTTTAATTTTTCACCTACTGCTACAAAAAACGTGGCAACAGTGTTCACAAAAAATGTTGGGTTTTGATAAAAATCACATTTTTGTTTCACCTTTGCAAACGATCTAGCAGCTAATTTATTTGAACAAGGTGAATCAAACAAACAATATTAGTTAGATAATTCGAAGAGTTTTCAGGAAAGTCTTCAATCTTTCTTCTACTCCTACCAAAAACGTGGCAACAGTTTTCACAAAAAATGTTGGGTTTTGACAAAATCACATTTTTGTTTCACATTTGCAAACGCTCTAGCAGCTAAATTATTTGAACGAGGTGAGTCAAACAAACAGATTTAGTTAGATAATTTGAAGAGCTTTCAGCAAAGTCTTTAATTTTTCACCTACTGCTACCAAAAACGTGGCAACAGTGTTCACAAAAAATGTTGGGTTTTGACAAAATCACATTTTTGTTTCAACTTTGCAAACGCTATAGCAGCTAAATTATTTGAACGAGATGAGTCAGACAAACAGAATTGGTTAGATAATTTAATCTTTAATTTTGCTTTTACTCCTACCAGAAACGTGGCAACAGTGTTCGCAAAAAATTTAGGGTTTTAAGAAAAATCACATTTTTGTTTCAACTTTGCAAACGATCTAGCGGCTAAACTATTTGAACGAGGTGAATCAGGCAAACAGTATTGGTTAGATTATTAGAAGAGCTTTCAGGAAAGACTTCAATTTTTTTCTACTCCTACCAGAAACGTAACAACAGTGTTCGCTAAAAATTTAGGGTTTTAAGAAAAATCACATTTTTGTTTCAACTTTGCAAACGATCTAGCGGCTAAACAATTGAAAGAGGTGATTCAAGTAAAGAACACTGGTTAGATAATTAAAAGAGCTTTGAGAAAAGTCTTCAATCTTTCTTCTACTTCTACCAGGAACGTGGTAATAGTGTTCACAAAAAATGTTGGGTTTTGATACAAATCACATTTTGGTTTCAAATTTGCAAACGCTCTAGCGGCAAGCTATTTGAATGAGGTGAAAAAATTAAAGGCACTGGTTAGATAATTTAAAGAGCTTTCAGGAAAGTGTTTAACTTTTATTCTACTCCTACGAGGGGCGTGGCAATAGTTTTCACAAAAATGTAGGGTTTTGATAAACATTTTTGTTTCAATTTTGCAAACGCTCTAGCGGCTAAACTATTTCAACGAGGCCGGTCGAACAAACAGAATTGGTTAGATAATTTAATCTTTAATTTTGCTTCTACTCCTACCAGAAACTTGGCAACAGTGTTCGCAAAAAAATTTAGGGTTTTGAGAAATTTCACATTTTTGTTTCAACTTTGCAAGCGCTCTAGCGGCTAAATTATGTGAACGAGGTGAATCAGGCAAACAGTATTGGTTAGATTATTCGAAGAGCTTTCAGGAAAGTGTTCAATCTTTTTTCTACTCCTACCAGAAACGTGGCAACAGTGTTCACAAAAAATTTTGGGTTTTGAGAAAAATCACATTTTTGTTTCAACTTTGCAAACGATCTAGCGGCTTAACTATTGAAAGAGGTGAGTCAAATAAAAAGCACTCTTTCTTCTACTCTTACCAGGAACGTGGTTATAGTGTTCACAAAAAATGTTGGGTTTTGATAAAAATCACATTTTTGTTTCACCTTTGCAAACGCTCTAGCGGCAAGCTATTTGAACGAGGTGAGTAAATAAAAAGCACTGGTTAGATAATTTAAAGAGCATTCAGGAAAGTTTTCAACTTTTCTTCTACTCCTACCAGGGGCGTGGCAATAGTGTTCACAAAAATATAGGGTTTTGATAAAAATCACATTTTTGTTTCAACTTTGCTAACACTTTAGCGGATAAACTACTTAAACGAGCTGAGTCAAACAAACAGCATGGATTAGACAATTTAAAGAGCTTTCAGGAAAGTCTTCAGTCGTTTTCTAGTCCTACCAGAAACGTGGCAACAGTGTTCGCAAAAAATTTAGGGTTTTGAGAAAATTCACATTTTTGTTTCAGATTTGCAAACGCTCTAGTGGCTAAGTAATTTGAAAGAGCTGAGTCAAACAAAAAGCATTGGTTAGACAATTTAAAGAGCTTTCAGGAAAGTCTTCAATCTTTCTTCTACTCTTACCAGGAGCGTGGCAATAGTGTTCACAAAAAATGTTGGGTTTTGATAAAAATCACATTTTTGTTTCACCTTTGCAAACGCTCCAGCGGCTAAACTGTTTTAACAAGGTGCGTCAACTAAACAGAATTGGTTAGATAATTGAATCTTTAATTTTTCTTCTACTCCTAAAGGAAACGTGGCAACAGTGTTCACAAAAAATGTTGGGTTTTGAGAAAATCCACATTTTTGTTTCAGATTTCCAAACGCACTAGTGGCTAAACTATTTCAACGAGCTGAGTCAAACAAAAAGCAGTGGTTAGATAATTTAAAGAGCTTTCAGGAAAGTTTTCAATCTTTCTTTTACCTCTACCAGGAGCGTGGCAATAGTGTTCGCAAAAAATGTTGGGTTTTGATAAAAATCATATTTTTTTTCACATTTGCAAACGCTCTAGCAGCTAAATAATTTGAACGAGGTGAATCAAACAAACAGCATTAGTTAGATAATTCGAAGAGTTTTCAGGAAAGTCTTCAATTTTTCTTCTACTCCTAAAGGAAACGTGGCAACAGTGTTCACAAAAAATGTTGGGTTTTGAGAAAATTCACATTTTTGTTTAACCTTTGCAAACGCTCTAGCGGTTTAACTATTTGAACAAGGTGAGTCAAATAAAAAGCATTGGTTAGACAATTTAAAGAGCTTTCAAGAGAGTCTTCAATGTTTCTTCTAATCCTACCAGGAGCGTGGCAATAGTGTTCGCAAGAAATGTTGGGTTTTGATAAAAATCACATTTTTGTTTCACCTTTGCAAACGCTGTAGCTGCTAAATTATTTAAACGAGGTGAATCAAACAAAAAAATATTAGTTATACAATTCGAAGAGTTTTCAGGAAATTCTTCAATTTTTCTTCTACTCCTAAAGGAAACGTGGCAACAGTGTTCACAAAAAATGTTGGGTTTTGAGAAAATTCACATTTTTGTTTCACCGTTGCAAAGCATTGGTTAGACAATTTAAAGAGCTTTCAGGAGAGTCTTCAATTTTTCTTCTAATCCTGCCAGGAGCGTGGCAATAGTGTTCACAAAAAATGTTGGGTTTTGATAAAAATCACATTTTTGTTTCGCCTTTGCAAACGCTCTAGCAGCTAAATTATTTGAACGACGCGAATCAAACAAACAGTATTGGTTAGATTATTCAAAGAGTTTTCAGGAAAATCTTCAATCTTTCTTGTACTTCTACCAGGAACGTATCAACAGTGATCACAAGAAATATTGGGTTTTGATTAAAATCACATTTTTGTTTCACCTTTGCAAACGCTCTAGTGGGTTAACTATTTGAACGAGCTCAGTCAAACAAAAAGCATTGGTTAGACAATTTAAAGAGCTTTCAGGAAAGTCTTCAATGTTTCTTCTAATCCTACCAGGAGCGCGGCAATAGTGTTCGCAAGAAATGTTGGGTTTTGAGAAAATTCACTTTTTTGTTTCACCTTTGTAAACGCTGTAGCAGCTAAATTATTTGAACGAGGTGAATAAAACAAACAATATTAGTTAGATAATTCGAAGAGTTTTCAGGAAAGTCTTCAATTTTTCTTCTACTCCTAAAGGAAACGTGGCAACAGTGTTCACAAAAAATGTTGGGTTTTGAGAAAATTCACATTTTTGTTTAACCTTTGCAAGCGCTCTAGCGGCTTAACTATTTGAACAAGGTGAGTCAAATAAAAAGCATTGGTTAGACAATTTAAAGAGCTTTCAGGAGAGTCTTCAATGTTTCTTCTAATCCTACCAGGAGCGTGGCAATAGTGTTCGCAAAAAATGTTGGGTTTTGATAAAAATCACATTTTTGTTTCACCTTTGCAAACGCTGTAGCTGCTAAATTATTTAAACGAGGTGAATCAAACAAACAATATTAGTCAGATAATTCGAAGAGTTTTCAGGAAGGTCTTCAATTTTTCTTCTACTCCTAAAGGAAACGTGGCAACAGTGTTCACAAAAAATGTTGGGTTTTGAGAAAATTCACATTTTTGTTTCACCGTTGCAAAGCATTGATTAGACAATTTAAAGAGCTTTCAGGAGAGTCTTCAATGTTTCTTCTAATCCTACCAGGAGCGTGGCAATAGTGTTCACAAAAAATGTTGGGTTTTGATAAAAATCACATTTTTGTTTCGCCTTTGCAAACGCTCTAGCAGCTAAACTATTTGAACGAGGTAAATCAAACGAACAATATTAGTTAGATAATTCGAAGAGTTTTCAGAAAAGTCTTCAATCTTTCTTCTACTCCTACCAGAAACGTGGCAACAGTGTTCACCAAGAATGTTGGGTTTTGAGAAAATTCACATTTTTGTTTCAAATTGCAAACGCTCTGGTGGGTTAACTATTTGAACGAGCTTAGTCAAACAAAAAGCATTGGTTAGACAATTTAAAGACCTTTCAGGAAAGTCTTCAATCTTTCTTATACTCCTACCAGAAGCGATTCAATAGTGTTCACAAAAATGTTGGGTTTTGATAAAAATCACATTTTTGTTTCAACTTTGAAAACGCTCTAGCGGCAAGCTATTAGAACGAGGTGAGTAAATAAAAAGCACTGGTAAGATAATTTAAAGAGTTTTTAGGAAAGTGTTCAACTTTTCTTCTACTCCTACCAGGGGCGTGGCAATAGTGTTCACAAAGAATGTTGGGTTTTGAGAAAATTCACATTTTTGTTTCAACTTTGCAAATGCTCTATCGGCTAAATTATTTGAACGAGGTGAATCAAGCGAACAGTATTAGTTAGATAATTCGAAGAGTTTTCAGGAAAGTCTTCAATCTTTCTTCCACTCCTACCAGAAACGTGGCAACAGTGCTCACAAAGGATGTTGGGTTTTGAGAAAATTCACATTTTTGTTTCAACTTTGCAAACGCTCTAGGGGCTAAACTATTTCAACGAGGCGGGTCAAACAAACAGAATTGGTTAGATAATTTAATCTTTAATTTTGCTTTTACTCCTACCAGAAACTTGGCAACAGTGTTCGCAAAAAATTTAGGGTTTTAAGAAAAATCACATTTTTGTTTCAACTTTGCAAACGATCTAGCGGCTAAACAATTAAAAGAGGTGATTCATGTAAAAAGTACTGGTTAGATAGTTAAAAGAGCTTTCAGGAAAGTGTTCAACTTTTCTTCTACTCCTACCAGGAGCGTGGCAATAGTTTTCACAAAAATATAGGGTTTTGATAAACATTTTTGTTTCAACTTTGCAAACGCTCTAGCGGCTAAACTATTTCAACGAGGCCGGTCGAACAAACAGAATTGGTTAGATAATTGAATCCTTAGTTTTGCTTCTACTCCTACCAGAAACGTGGCAACGGTGTTCGCAAAAAATTTAGGGTTTTGAGAAAATTCTCAATTTTGTTTGAGATTTGCAAACGCTCTAGTGGCTAAACTATTTGAACGAGGTGAATCAGGCAAACAGTATTGGTTAGATTATTAGAAGAGCTTTCAGGAAAGTCTTCAATTTTTTCTACTCCTACCAGAAACGTAACAACAGTGTTCGCTAAAAATTTAGGGTTTTAAGAAAAATCACATTTTTGTTTCAACTTTGCAAACGATCTAGCGGCTAAACAATTGAAAAAGGTGATTCAAGTAAAAAACACTGGTTAGATAATTAAAAGAGCTTTCAGAAAAGTCTTCAATCTTTCTTCTACTCTTACCAGGAACGTGGTTATAGTGTTCACAAAAAATGTTGGGTTTTGATAAAAATCACATTTTTGTTTCACATTTGCAAACGCTCTAGCGGCAAGCTATTTGAACGAGGTGAGTAAATAAAAAGCACTGGTTAGATAATTTAAAGAACATTCAGGAAAGTTTTCAACTTTTCTTCAACTCCTACCAGGGCCGTGGCAATAGTGTTCACAAAAATATAGGGTTTTGATAAAAATCACATTTTTGTTTCAACATTGCTAACACTTTAGCGGATAAACTACTTAAACGAGCTGAGTCAAACAAACAGCATGGATCAGAAAATTTAAAGAGCTTTCAGGAAAGTCTTCAATCTTTTTCTAGTCCTACCAGAAACGTGGCAACAGTGTTCGCAAAAAATTTAGGGATTTGAGAAAATTCACATTTTTGTTTCAGATTTGCAAACGCTCTAGTGGCTAAGTAATTTGAAAGAGCTGAGTCAAACAAAAAGCATTGGTTAGACAATTTAAAGAGCTTTCAGGAAAGTCTTCAATCTTTCTTCTACTCTTACCAGGAGCGTGGCAATAGTGTTCACAAAAAATGTTGGGTTTTGATAAAAATCACATTTTTGTTTCACCTTTGCAAACGCTCCAGCGGCTAAACTGTTTTAACAAGGTGCGTCAACTAAACAGAATTGGTTAGATAATTGAATCTTTAGTTTTTCTTCTACTCCTACCAGAAACGTGGCAACAGTGTTCACAAAAAATGTTGGGTTTTGAGAAAATTCACATTTTTGTTTCAGATTTGCAAACGCTCTAGTGGCTAAACTATTTCAACGAGCCGAGTCAAACAAAAAGCAGTGGTTAGATAATTTAAAGAGCTTTCAGGAAAGTTTTCAATCTTTCTTTTACCTCTACCAGAAACGTGGTAATAGTGTTCACAAAAAATGTTGGGTTTTGATACAAATCACATTTTGGTTTCAAATTTGCAAACGCTCTAGCGGCAAGCTATTTGAACGAGGTGAAAAAATTAAAGGCACTGGTTAGATAATTTAAAGAGCTTTCAGGAAAGTGTTTAACTTTTCTTCTACTCCTACGAGGGGCCTGGCAATAGTTTTCACAAAAATGTAGGGTTTTGATAAACATTTTTGTTTCAACTTTTCAAACGCTCTAGCGGCTAAACTATTTCAACGAGGCCGGTCGAACAAACAGAATTGGTTAGATAATTTAATCTTTAATTTTGCTTCTACTCCTACCAGAAACTTGGCAACAGTGTTCGCAAAAAAATTTAGGGTTTTGAGAAATTTCACATTTTTGTTTCAACTTTGCAAACGCTCTAGCGGCTAAATTATGTGAACGAGGTGAATCAGGCAAACAGTATTGGTTAGATTATTCGAAGAGCTTTCAGGAAAGTGTTCAATCTTTTTTCTACTCCTACCAGAAACGTGGCAACAGTGTTCACAAAAAATTTAGGGTTTTGAGAAAAATCACATTTTTGTTTCAACTTTGCAAACGATCTAGCGGCTTAACTATTGAAAGAGGTGAGTCAAATAAAAAGCACTCTTTCTTCTACTCTTACCAGGAACGTGGTTATAGTGTTCACAAAAAATGTTGGGTTTTGATAAAAATCACATTTTTGTTTCACCTTTGCAAACGCTCTAGCGGCAAGCTATTTGAACGAGGTGAATCAAACAAACAGCATTAGTTAGATAATTCGAAGAGTTTTCAGGAAAGTCTTCAATTTTTCTTCTACTCCTAAAGGAAACGTGGCAACAGTGTTCACAAAAAATGTTGGGTTTTGAGAAAATTCACATTTTTGTTTCACCGTTGCAAAGCATTGATTAGACAATTTAAAGAGCTTTCAGGAGAGTCTTCAATGTTTCTTCTAATCCTACCAGGAGCGTGGCAATAGTGTTCACAAAAAATGTTGGGTTTTGATGAAAATCACATTTTTGTTTCGCTTTTGCAAACGCTCTAGCAGCTAAACTATTTGAACGAGGTAAATCAAACGAACAATATTAGTTAGATAATTCGAAGAGCTTTCAGGAAAGTCTTCAATCTTTCTTATACTCCTACCAGAAGCGATTCAATAGTGTTCACAAAAAGTGTTGGGTTTTGATAAAAATCACATTTTTGTTTCAACTTTGAAAACGCTCTAGCGGCAAGCTATTAGAACGAGGTGAGTAAATAAAAAGCACTGGTAAGATAATTTAAAGAGTTTTCAGGAAAGTGTTCAACTTTCCTTCTACTCCTACCAGGGGCGTGGCAATAGTGTTCACAAAGAATGTTGGGTTTTGAGAAAATTCACATTTTTGTTTCAACTTTGCAAATGCTCTATCGGCTAAATTATTTGCACGAGGTGAATCAAGCGAACAGTATTAGTTAGATAATTCGAAGAGTTTTCAGGAAAGTCTTCAATCTTTCTTCCACTCCTACCAGAAACGTGGCAACAGTGCTCACAAAGGATGTTGGGTTTTGAGAAAATTCACATTATTGTTTCAACTTTGCAAACGCTCTAGGGGCTAAACTATTTCAACAAGGCGGGTCAAACAAACAGAATTGGTTAGATAATTTAATCTTTAATTTTGCTTTTACTCCTACCAGAAACTTGGCAACAGTGTTCGCAAAAAATTTAGGGTTTTAAGAAAAATCACATTTTTGTTTCAACTTTGCAAACGATCTAGCGGCTAAACAATTAAAAGAGGTGATTCATGTAAAAAGTACTGGTTAGATAGTTAAAAGAGCTTTCAGGAAAGTGTTCAACTTTTCTTCTACTCCTACCAGGAGCGTGGCAATAGTTTTCACAAAAATATAGGGTTTTGATAAACATTTTTGTTTCAACTTTGCAAACGCTCTAGCGGCTAAACTATTTCAACGAGGCCGGTCGAACAAACAGAATTGGTTAGATAATTGAATCTTTAGTTTTGCTTCTACTCCTAACAGAAACGTGGCAACGGTGTTCGCAAAAAATTTAGGGTTTTGAGAAAATTCTCAATTTTGTTTGAGATTTGCAAACGCTCTAGTGGCTAAACTATTTGAACGAGGTGAATCAGGCAAACAGTATTGGTTAGGTTATTAGAAGAGCTTTCAGGAAAGTCTTCAATCTTTTTCTACTCCTACCAGAAACGTAACAACAGTGTTCGCTAAAAATTTAGGGTTTTAAGAAAAATCACATTTTTGTTTCAACTTTGCAAACGATCTAGCGGCTAAACAATTGAAAGAGGTGATTCAAGTAAAAAACACTGGTTAGATAATTAAAAGAGCTTTCAGAAAAGTCTTCAATCTTTCTTCTACTTCTACCAGGAACGTGGTAATAGTGTTCACAAAAAATGTTGGGTTTTGATACAAATCACATTTTGGTTTCAAATTTGCAAACGCTCTAGCGGCAAGCTATTTGAATGAGGTGAAAAAATTAAAAGCACTGGTTAGATAATTTAAAGAGCTTTCAGGAAAGTGTTTAACTTTTCTTCTACTCCTACCAGGGGCGTGGCAATAGTTTTCACAAAAATGTAGGGTTTTGATAAACATTTTTGTTTCAACTTTGCAAACGCTCTAGCGGCTAAACTATTTCAACAAAGCCGGTCGAACAAACAGAATTGGTTAGATAATTTAATCTTTAATTTTGCTTCTACTCCTACCAGAAACTTGGCAACAGTGTTCGCAAAAAAATTTAGGGTTTTGAGAAATTTCACATTTTTGTTTCAACTTTGCAAACGCTCTAGCGGCTAAATTATGTGAACGAGGTGAATCAGGCAAACAGTATTGGTTAGATTATTCGAAGAGCTTTCAGGAAAGTGTTCAATCTTTTTTCTACTCCTACCAGAAACGTGGCAACAGTGTTCACAAAAAATTTAGGGTTTTGAGAAAAATCACATTTTTGTTTCAACTTTGCAAACGATCTAGAGGCTTAACTATTGAAAGAGGTGAGTCAAATAAAAAGCACTGGTTAGATAATTAAGAGAGCTGTTAGGAAAGTCTTCAATCTTTCTTCTACTCTAACCAGGAACGTGGTTATAGTGTTCACAAAAAATGTTGGGTTTTGATAAAAATCACATTTTTGTTTCACCTTTGCAAACGCTCTAGCGGCAAGCTATTTGAACGAGGTGAGTAAATAAAAAGCACTGGTTAGATAATTTAAAGAGCATTCAGAAAAGTTTTCAACTTTTCTTCTACTCCTACCAGGGGCGTGGCAATAGTGTTCACAAAAATATAGGGTTTTGATAAAAATCACATTTATGTTTCAACTTTGCTAACACTTTAGCGGATAAACTACTTAAACGAGCTAAGTCAAACAAACAGCATGGATTAGACAATTAAAAGAGCTTTCAGGAAAGTCTTCAGTCTTTTTTTAGTCCTACCAGAAACGTGGCAACAGTGTTCGCAAAAAATTTAGGGTTTTGAGAAAATTCACATTTTTGTTTCAGACTTGCAAACACTCTAGTGGCTAATTAATTTGAAAGAGCTGAGACAAACAAAAAGCATTGGTTAGACAATTTAAAGAGCTTTCAGGAAAGTCTTCAATCTTTCTTCTACTCTTACCAGGAGCGTGGCAATAGTGTTCACAAAAAATGTTGGGTTTTGATAAAAATCACATTTTTGTTTCACCTTTGCAAACGCTCCAGCGGCTAAACTGTTTTAACAAGGTGCGTCAAACAAAAAGCAGTGGTTAGATAATTTAAAGAGCTTTCAGGTAGGTTTTCAATCTTTCTTTTACCTCTACCAGGAGCGTGGCAATAGTGTTCGCAAAAAATGTTGGGTTTTGATAAAAATCATATTTTTTTCACATTTGCAAACGCTCTAGCAGCTAAATAATTTGAACGAGGTCAATCAAACAAACAGTATTAGTTAGATAGTTCGAAGAGTTTTGAGGAAAGTCTTCAATTTTTCTTCTACTCCTAAAGGAAACGTGGCAACAGTGTTCACAAAAAATGTTGGGTTTTGAGAAAATTCACATTTTTGTTTAACCTTTGCAAACGCTCTAGCGGTTTAACTATTTGAACAAGGTGAGTCAAATAAAAAGCATTGGTTAGACAATTTAAAGAGCTTTCAGCGTGGCAATAGTGTTCGCAAGAAATGTTGGGTTTTGATAAAAATCACATTTTTGTTTCGCCTTTGCAAACGCTCTAGCAGCTAAATTATTTGAACGAGGTGAATCAAACGAACAATATTAGTTAGATAATTCGAAGAGTTTTCAGAAAAGTCTTCAATCTTTCTTCTACTCCTACCAGAAACGTGGCAACAGTGTTCACCAAGAATGTTGGGTTTTGAGAAAATTCACATTTTTGTTTCAACTTGCAAACGCTCTGGTGGGTTAACTATTTGAAAGAGCTTAGTCAAGCAAAAAGCATTGGTTAGACAATTTAAAGACCTTTTAGGAAAGTCTTCAATCTTTCTTCTACTCCTACCAGAAGCGTGGCAATAGTGTTCACAAAAAATGTTGGGTGTTTATAAAAATAACATTTTTGTTTCAACTTTGAAAACGCTCTAGCGGCAAGTTATTAGAACGAGGTAAGTAAATAAAAAGCACTGGTAAGGTAATTTAAAGAGCTTTCAGGAAAGTGTTCAACTTTTCTTCTACTCCTACCAGGGGCGTGGCAATAGTGTTCACAAAAATGTAGGGTTTTGATAAAAATCACATTTTTGTTTTAACTTTGAAAACGCTCTAGCGGCAAGCTATTAGAACGAGATGAGTAAGTAAAAAGCAATGGTAAGATAATTTAAAGAACTTTCAGGAAAGTGTTCAACTTTTCTTCTACTCCTACCAGGGGCGTGGCAACAGTGTTCACAAAGAATGTTGGGTTTTGAGAAAATTCACATTTTGGTTTCAACTTTGCAAACGCTCTAGCGGCTAAATTATTGAAACGAGGTGAATCAAATACACAGCATTGGTGATATTATTCGAAGAGCTTTCAGGAAAGTTTTCAGTTTTTTTTTTACTCTTCCCAGAAACGTGGCAACAGTGTTCGCAAAAAATTTAGGGTTTTGAGAAAAATCCCATTTTTGTTTCAACTTTGCAAACGCTCTAGCGACGAAGTTATTTAAACGATGTGAATCAAGCAGACAGTATTGGTTAGATTATTCGAAGAGCTTTCAGGGAAGTGTTCCATCTTTTTTCTCCTCCTACCAGAAACGTGGCAACAATGTTCGCAAAAAATTTAGGGTTTTGAGAAAAATCACATTTTTGTTTCAACTTTGCAAACGCTCAAGTGGCTAAACTATTTGAACGAGCTGAGTCAAACAAAAAGCATTGGTTAGACAATTTAAAGAGCTTTCAGGACAGTTTTCAATCTTTCTTTTACTCTTTTCAGGGGCGTGGCAATAGTGTTCACATTGGTTAGACAATTTAAAGAGCTTTCGAAAAGTTTTCGATCTTTCTTTTACTCTTTTCAGGGGCGTGGCAATAGTGTTCACAAAAATTTAGAGTTTTGAGAAAAATCACATTTTTGTTTCACCTTTACAAACGCTCTAGCAGCCAAATTATTTGAACGAGGTGAGTCAAACAAACAGAATTGGTTAGATAATTTGAAGAGCTTTCAGGGAAGTGTTCAACCTTTCTTCTACTCCTACCAGAAACGTGGCAACAGTTTTCGCAAAAAGTTTAGGGTTTTGATAAAAATCACATTTTTGTTTCACCTTTGCAAACGCTCTAGCGGCTAAACTACTAAAACGAGGTGAGTCAAACAAACAGAATTGGTTAGATAATTTGAAGAGCTTTTAGGAAGGTCTTTAATTTTTCTTCTACTCCTACCACAAACGTGGCAACAGTGTTCACAAAGAATGTTGAGTTTTGAGAAAATTCACATTTTTGTTTCACCTTTGCAAACGCTCTAGCGGCTAAGCTACTAAAACGAGGTGAGTCAAGCAAAAAGCATTGTCTACAAAATTTAAAGGGCGTTCAGTGTTCACAAAGAATGTTGAGTTTTGAGCAAATTCACATTTTTGTTTCAACTTTGCAAACACTCTAGTGGCTAAATTATTTGAACGACGCGAATCAAACAAACAGTATTGGTTAGATTATTCAAAGAGTTTTCAGGAAAGTCTTCAATCTTTCTTGTACTTCTACCAGGAACGTATCAACAGTGATCACAAGAAATATTGGGTTTTGATTAAAATCACATTTTTGTTTCACCTTTGCAAACGCTCTAGTGGGTTAACTATTTGAACGAGCTCAGTCAAACAAAAAGCATTGGTTAGACAATTTAAAGAGCTTTCAGGAAAGTCTTCAATGTTTCTTCTAATCCTACCAGGAGCGTGGCAATAGTGTTCGCAAGAAATGTTGGGTTTTGATAAAAATCACATTTTTGTTTCACCTTTGCAAACGCTGTAGCAGCTTAATTATTTGAACGAGGTGAATCAAACAAACAATATTAGTTAGATAATTCGAAGAGTTTTCAGAAAAGTCTTCAATCTTTCTTCTACTCCTACCAGAAACGTGGCAACAGTGTTCACAAAAAATGTTGGGTTTTGAGAAAATTCACATTTTTGTTTCACCGTTGCAAAGCATTGGTTAGACAATTTAAAGAGCTTTCAGGAGAGTCTTCAATGTTTCTTCTAATCCTACCAGGAGCGTGGCAATAGTGTTCACAAAAAATGTTGGGTTTTGATAAAAATCACATTTTTGTTTCGCCTTTGCAAACGCTCTAGCAGCTAAATTATTTGAACGAGGTGAATCAAACGAACAATATTAGTTAGATAATTCGAAGAGTTTTCAGAAAAGTCTTCAATCTTTCTTCTACTCCTACCAGAAACGTGGCAACAGTGTTCACCAAGAATGTTGGGTTTTGAGAAAATTCACATTTTTGTTTCAACTTGCAAACGCTCTGGTGGGTTAACTATTTGAACGAGCTTAGTCAAACAAAAAGCATTGGTTAGACAATTTAAAGACCTTTCAGGAAAGTCTTCAATCTTTCTTATGCTCTTACCAAAAGCGATTCAATAGTGTTCACAAAAAATGTTGGGTTTTGATAAAAATCACATTTTTGTTTCAACTTTGAAAACGCTCTAGCGGCAAGCTATTAGAACGAGGTGAGTAAATAAAAAGCACTGGTAAGATAATTTAAAGAGTTTTCAGGAAAGTGTTTAACTTTTCTTCTACTCCTACTAGGGGCGTGGCAATAGTGTTCACAAAGAATGTTGGGTTTTGAGAAAATTCACATTTTTGTTTCAACTTTGCAAATGCTCTATCGGCTAAATTATTTGAACGAGGTGATTCAAGCGAACAATATTAGTTAGATAATTCGAAGAGTTTTCAGGAAAGTCTTCAATCTTTCTTCCACTCCTACCAGAAACGTGGCAACAGTGCTCACAAAGGATGTTGGGTTTTGAGAAAATTCACATTATTGTTTCAACTTTGCAAACGCTCTAGCGGCTAAACTATTTCAACGAGGCGGGTCAAACAAACAGAATTGGTTAGATAATTTAATCTTTAATTTTGCTTTTACTCTTACCAGAAACGTGGCAACAGTGTTCGCAAAAAATTTAGGGTTTTAAGAAAAATCACATTTTTGTTTCAACTTTGCAAACGATCTAGCGGCTAAACAATTAAAAGAGGTGATTCATGTAAAAAGTACTGGTTAGATAGTTAAAAGAGCTTTCAGGAAAGTGTTCAACTTTTCTTCTACTCCTACCAGGAGCGTGGCAATAGTTTTCACAAAAATATAGGGTTTTGATAAACATTTTTGTTTCAACTTTGCAAACGCTCTAGCGGCTAAACTATTTCAACGAGGCCGGTCGAACAAACAGAATTGGTTAGATAATTGAATCTTTAGTTTTGCTTCTACTCCTACCAGAAACGTGGCAACGGTGTTCGCAAAAAATTTAGGGTTTTGAGAAAATTCTCAATTTTGTTTGAGATTTGCAAACGCTCTAGTGGCTAAACTATTTGAACGAGGTGAATCAGGCAAACAGTATTGGTTAGATTATTAGAAGAGCTTTCAGGAAAGTCTTCAATCTTTTTCTACTCCTACCAGAAACGTAACAACAGTGTTCGCTAAAAATTTAGGGTTTTAAGAAAAATCACATTTTTGTTTCAACTTTGCAAACGATCTAGCGGCTAAACAATTAAAAGAGGTGATTCATGTAAAAAGTACTGGTTAGACAATTTAAAGAGCTTTCAGGAAAAACTTCAATGTTTCTTCTACTCCTACCAGGAGCGCGGCAATAGTGTTCGCAAGAAATGTTGGGTTTTGATAAAAATCACATTTTTGTTTCAACTTTGAAAACGCTCTAGCGGCAAGCTATTAGAACGAGATGAGTAAGTAAAAAGCAATGGTAAGATAATTTAAAGAGCTTTCAGGAAAGTGTTCAACTTTTCTTCTACTCCTACCAGGGGCGTGGCAACAGTGTTCACAAAAAATGTTGGGTTTTGAGAAAATTCACATTTTGGTTTCAACTTTGCAAACGCTCTAGCGGCTAAATTATTGAAACGAGGTGAATCAAACACACAGCATTGGTGATATTATTCGAAGAACTTTCAGGAAAGTCTTCAGTTTTTTTTTTCCTCTTCCCAGAATCGTGGCAACAGTGTTCGCAAAAAATTTAGGGTTTTGAGAAAAATCCCATTTTTGTTTCAACTTTGCAAACGCTCTAGCGACGAAGTTATTTAAACGATGTGAATCAAGCAAACAGTATTGGTTAGATTATTCGAAGAGCTTTCAGGGAAGTGTTCCATCTTTTTTCTCCTCCTACCAGAAACGTGGCAACAATGTTCGCAAAAAATTTAGGGTTTTGAGAAAAATCACATTTTTGTTTCAACTTTGCAAACGCTCTAGTGGCTAAACTATTTGAACGAGCTGAGTCAAACAAAAAGAATTAGTTAGACAATTTAAAGAGCTTTCAGGACAGTTTTCAATCTTTCTTTTACTCTTTTCAGGGGCGTGGCAATAGTGTTCACATTGGTTAGACAATTTAAAGAGCTTTCGAAAAGTTTTCGATCTTTCTTTTACTCTTTTCAGGGGCGTGGCAATAGTGTTCACAAAAATTTAGAGTTTTGAGAAAAATCACATTTTTGTTTCACCTTTACAAACGCTCTAGCAGCCAAATTATTTGAACGAGGTGAGTCAAACAAACAGAATTGGTTAGATAATTTGAAGAGCTTTCAGGGAAGTGTTCAACCTTTCTTCTACTCCTACCAGAAACGTGGCAACAGTTTTCGCAAAAAGTTTAGGGTTTTGATAAAAATCACATTTTTGTTTCACCTTTGCAAACGCTCTAGCGGCTAAACTACTAAAACGAGGTGAGTCAAACAAACAGAATTGGTTAGATAATTTGAAGAGCTTTTAGGAAAGTCTTTAATTTTTCTTCTACTCCTACCACAAACGTGGCAACAGTGTTCACAAAGAATGTTGAGTTTTGAGAAAATTCACATTTTTGTTTCACCTTTGCAAACGCTCTAGCGGCTAAGCTACTAAAACGAGGTGAGTCAAGCAAAAAGCATTGTCTACAAAATTTAAAGGGCGTTCAGTGTTCACAAAGAATGTTGAGTTTTGAGCAAATTCACATTTTTGTTTCAACTTTGCAAACACTCTAGTGGCTAAATTATTTGAACGACGCGAATCAAACAAACAGTATTGGTTAGATTATTCAAAGAGTTTTCAGGAAAGTCTTCAATCTTTCTTGTACTTCTACCAGGAACGTATCAACAGTGATCACAATAATATTGGGTTTTGATTAAAATCACATTTTTGTTTCACCTTTGCAAGCGCTCTAGTGGGTTAACTATTTGAACGAGCTCAGTCAAACAAAAAGCATTGGTTAGACAATTTAAAGAGCTTTCAGGAAAGTCTTCAATGTTTCTTCTAATCCTACCAGGAGCGTGGCAATAGTGTTCGCAAGAAATGTTGGGTTTTGATAAAAATCACATTTTTGTTTCACCTTTGCAAAGGCTGTAGCAGCTTAATTATTTGAACGAGGTGAATCAGACAAACAACATTAGTTAGATAATTCGAAGAGTTTTCAGGAAAGTCTTCAATTTTTCTTCTACTCCTAAAGGAAACGTGGCAACAGTGTTCACAAAAAATGTTGGGTTTTGAGAAAATTCACATTTTTGTTTAACCTTTGCAAACGCTCTAGCGGCTTAACTATTTGAACAAGGTGAGTCAAATAAAAAGCATTGGTTAGACAATTTAAAGAGCTTTCAGGAGAGTCTTCAATGTTTCTTCTAATCCTACCAGGAGCGTGGCAATAGTGTTCGCAAGAAATGTTGGGTTTTGATAAAAATCACATTTTTGTTTCACCTTTGCAAACGCTGTAGCTGCTAAATTATTTAAACGAGGTGAATCAAACAAACAATATTAGTCAGATAATTCGAAGAGTTTTCAGGAAAGTCTTCAATTTTTCTTCTACTCCTAAAGGAAACGTGGCAACAGTGTTCACAAAAAATGTTGGGTTTTGAGAAAATTCACATTTTTGTTTCACCGTTGCAAAGCATTGGTTAGACAATTTAAAGAGCTTTCCGGAGAGTCATCAATGTTTCTTCTAATCCTACCAGGAGCGTGGCAATAGTGTTCACAAAAAATGTTGGGTTTTGATAAAAATCACATTTTTGTTTCGCCTTTGCAAACGCTCTAGCAGCTAAATTATTTGAACGAGGTGAATCAAACGAACAACATTAGTTAGATAATTCGAAGAGTTTTCAGAAAAGTCTTCAATCTTTCTTCTACTCCTACCAGAAACGTGGCAACAGTGTTCACCAAGAATGTTGGGTTTTGAGAAAATTCACATTTTTGTTTCAACTTGCAAACGCTCTGGTGGGTTAACTATTTGAACGAGCTTAGTCAAACAAAAAGCATTGGTTAGACAATTTAAAGACCTTTCAGGAAAGTCTTCAATCTTTCTTATGATCTTACCAGAAGCGATTCAATAGTGTTCACAAAAAATGTTGGGTTTTGAGAAAATTCACATTTTTGTTTAACCTTTGCAAACGCTCTAGCGGCTTAACTATTTGAACAAGGTGAGTCAAATAAAAAGCATTGGTTAGACAATTTAAAGAGCTTTCAGGAGAGTCTTCAATGTTTCTTCTAGTCCTACCAGGAGCGTGGCAATAGTGTTCGCAAGAAATGTTGGGTTTTGATAAAAATCACATTTTTGTTTCACCTTTGCAAACGCTGTAGCTGCTAAGCTATTTAAACGAGGTGAATCAAACAAACAATATTAGTCAGATAATTCGAAGAGTTTTCAGAAAAGTCTTCAATCTTTCTTCTACTCCTACCAGAAACGTGGCAACAGTGTTCACAAAAAATGTTGGGTTTTGAGAAAATTCACATTTTTGTTTCACCGTTGCAAAGCATTGGTTAGACAATTTAAAGAGCTTTCAGGAGAGTCTTCAATGTTTCTTCTAATCCTACCAGGAGCGTGGCAATAGTGTTCACAAAAAATGTTGGGTTTTGATAAAAATCACATTTTTGTTTCGCCTTTGCAAACGCTCTAGCAGCTAAATTATTTGAACGAGGTGAATCAAACGAACAATATTAGTTAGATAATTCGAAGAGTTTTCAGAAAAGTCTTCAATCTTTCTTCTACTCCTACCAGAAACGTGGCAACAGTGTTCACCAAGAATGTTGGGTTTTGAGAAAACTCACATTTTTGTTTCAGATTTGCAAACGCTCTAGTGGCTAAACTATTTGAACGAGCTAAGTCAAGCAAAAAGCAATGGTTAGACAATTTAAAGAGCTTTCAAGAGAGTATTCAATCTTTCTTCTACCCCTACCAGGAGCGAGGCAATAGTGTTCGCAAAAAATGTTGGGTTTTGACAAAAATCACATTTTTGTTTCACCTTTGCAAACGCTCTAGCAGCTAAATTATTTGAATGAGGTGAATCAAAAAAACAGTATTACTTAGATAATTCGAAGAGTTTTTAGAAAAGTCTTCAATCCTTCTTCTACTCCTACCAGAAACGTGGCAACAGTGTTCACCAAGAATGTTGGGTTTTGAGAAAATTCACATTTTTGTTTCAACCTGCAAACGCTCTGGTGGGTTAACTATTTGAACGAGCTTAGTCAAACAAAAAGCATTGGTTAGACAATTTAAAGACCTTTCAGGAAAGTCTTCAATCTTTCTTATACTCCTACAAGAAGCGATTCACTAGTGTTCACAAAAAAGGTTGGGTTTTGATAAAAATCACATTTTTGTTTCAACTTTGAAAACGCTCTAGCGGCAAGCTATTAGAACGAGGTGAGTAAATAAAAAGCACTGGTAAGATAATTTAAAGAGTTTTCAGGAAAGTGTTCAACTTTTCTTCTACTCCTACCAGGGGCGTGGCAGTAGTGTTCACAAAAAATGTTGGGTTTTGACAAAAATCACATTTTCGTTTCAACTTTGCAAACGCTCTAGCGGCTAAACGATTTGAACGAGGTGAGTCAAACAAACAGAATTGGATAGATAATTTAAAGATCTTTCAGGAAAGTCTTTAATTTTTCATCTACTCCTACCAGAAACGTGGCAACAGTGTTCACAAAAAATGTTGGGTTTTGAGAAAATTCACATTTTTGTTTCAACTTTGCAAACGCTCTAGCGGCTAAATTATTGAAACGAGGTGAATCAAACAAACAGTATTGGTGAGATTATTCGAAGAGCTTTCAGGAAAGTCTTCAGTTTTTTTTTACTCTTCCCAGAAACGTGGCAAAAGTGTTCGCAAAAATTTAGGGTTTTGAGAAAAATCCCATTTTTGTTTCACCTTTGCAAACGCTAAACGAGGTGAATCAAGATAACAGTATTGGTTAGAATATTCGAAGGGTTTTCAGGAAAGTCTTCAATCTTTCCTCTGCTCCTACCAGAAACGTGGCAACAGTGTTCACAAAGAATGTTGGGTATTGAGAAAATTCAAATTTTTTTTTCAACTTTGCAAACGCTCTAGTGGGTTAACTGTTTGAACAAGGTCAGTCAAACAAAAAGCATTGGTTAGACAATTTAAAGAACTTTCAGGAGAGTCTTCAATCTTTTTTCTACTCCTACCAGGAGCGTGGCAATAGTGTTCGCAAGAAATGTTGGGTTTTGATAAAAATCACATTTTTGTTTCACCTTTGCATACGCTCTAGCAGCTAAACTATTTTAACGAGGTGAATCAAACAAACAAAATTAGTTAGATAATTCAAAGAGTTTTCAGGAAAGTCTTCAATCTTTCTTCTACTCCTACCAGAAACGTGGCAACAGTGTTCACAAAAAATGTTGTGTTTTGAGAAAATTCACTTTTTTTCACCTTTGCAAACGCTCTAGCGGCTTAACTATTTGAACGAGGTCAGTCAAATAAAAAGCATTGGTTAGACAATTTAAAGAACTTTCAGGAGAGTCTTCAATCTTTTTTCTACTCCTACCAGGAGCGTGGCAATAGTGTTCGCAAAAAATGTTGGGTTTTGACAAAAATCACATTTTTGTTTCACCTTTGCAAACGCTCTAGCAGCTAAATTATTTGAATGAGGTGAATCAAACAAACAATATTAGTTAGATAATTTAAAGTGCTTTCAGCAAAGTCTTCAATCTTTCTTCTACTCCTACCAGAAACGTGGCAACAGTGTTCACAAAAAATGTTGGGTTTTGGGAAAATTCACTTTTTTTTCACCATTGCAAACGCTCTAGCGGCTTAAATATTTGAACAAGGTCAGTCAAGCAAAAAGCATTGGTTAGACAATTTAAAGAGCTTTCAGGAGAGTCTTCAATGTTTCTTCTACTCCAACCAAGAGCGTGGCAATAGTGTTCGCGAAAAAATTGGGATTTGACAAAAATCACATTTTTGTTTCACCTTTGCAAACGTTCTAGCAGCTAAATTATGTAAACGAGGTGAATCAAACAAACAATATTAGTTAGATTATTTGAAAAGCTTTCAAGAAAGTCTTCAATCTTTCTTCTACTCGTACCACAAACTTGGCAACAGTGTTCACAAAAATGTTGGGTTTTGAGAAAATTCACATTTTTGTTTCAGATTTGCAAACGCTCTAGTGGGTTAACTGTTTGAACGAGCTTAGTCAAACAAAAAGCATTGGTTAGACAATTTAAAGAGCTTTCAGGAAAAGTTTTAATCTTTCTTCTACTCCTACAAGCAGCGTGGCAATAGTGTTCACAAGAAATGTTGGGTTTTGACAAAAATCACATTTTTGTTTCACCTTTGCAAACGCTCTAGCAGCTAAATTATTTGAGTGATGTGAATCAAACAAAAAGCATTGATTAGACAATTTAAAGAGCTTTCAGGAAAGTCTTAAATCTTTCTTCTACTCCTACCAGGAGCGTGGCAATAGTGTTAACAAAAAATGTTGGGTTTTGACAAAAATCACATTTTTGTTTTACCTTTGCAAACGCTTTAGCAGCTAAATTATTTGAATGATGTGAATCAAACAAAAAGCATTGATTAGACAATTTAAAGAGCTTTAAGGAAAGTCTTCAATCTTTCTTCTACTCCTACCAGGAGCGTGGCAATAGTGTTCACAAAAAATGTTGGGTTTTGACAAAAATCACATTTTTGTTTCACCTTTGCAAACGCTCTAGCAGCTAAATTATTTGAATGATGTGAATCAAACAAAAAGCATTGATTAGACAATTTAAAGGGCTTTCAGGAAAGTCTTAAATCTTTCTTCTACTCCTACCAGGAGCGTGGCAATAGTGTTCACAAAAAATGTTGGGTTTTGACAAAAATCACATTTTTGTTTCACCTTTGCAAACGCTCTAGCAGCTAAATTATTTGAATGATGTGAATCAAACAAAAAGCATTGATTAGACAATTTAAAGGGCTTTCAGGAAAGTCTTAAATCTTTCTTCTACTCCTACCAGCAGCGTGGCAATAGTGTTCACAAGAAATGTTGGGTTTTGACAAAAATCACATTTTTGTTTCACCTTTGCAAACGCTCTAGCAGCTAAATTATTTGAATGATGTGAATCAACCAAAAAGCATTGATTAGACAATTTAAAGGGCTTTCAGGAACGTCTTAAATCTTTCTTCTACTCCTACCAGGAGCGTGGCAATAGTGTTCACAAAAAATGTTGGGTTTTGACAAAAATCACATTTTTGTTTCACCTTTGCAAACGCTCTAGCAGCTGAATTATTTGAATGATGTGAATCAAACAAAAAGCATTGATTAGACAATTTAAAGAGCTTTCAGGAAAGTCTTAAATCTTCCTTCTACTCCTACCAGGAGCGTGGCAATAGTGTTCACAAAATATGTTGGGTTTTGATAAAAATCACATTTTTGTTTCAACTTTGCAAACGCTCTAGCGGCTTAACTATTTGAACGATGTGGGCCAAACAATCAGAATTGGTTAGACAATTTAAAGAGCTTTCAGGAAAGTCTTCAACCTTTCTTCTACTCCTACCAGAAACGTTACAACAGTGTTCACCACAAATGTTGGGTATTGAGAAAATTCACATTTTTTTTTTCAACTTTGCAAACGCTCTAGTGGGTTAACTGTTTAAACGAACTTAGCCAAACAAAAAGCATTGGTTAGACAATTTAAAGAGCTTTCAGGAAAAACTTCAATCTTTCTTCTACTCCTACCAGCAGCGTGGCAATAGTGTTCACAAGAAATGTTGGGTTTTGACAAAAATCACATTTTTGTTTCACCTTTGCAAACGCTCTAGCAGCTAAATTATTTGAAGGATGTGAATCAAACAAAACGCATTGATTAGACAATTTAAAGAGCTTTCAGGAAAGTCTTAAATCTTTCTTCTACTCCTACCAGGAGCGTGGAAATAGTGTTCACAAAAAATGTTGGGTTTTGACAAAAGTCACATTTTTGTTTCACCTTTGCAAACGCTCTCGCAGCTAAATTATTTGAACGAGGTGGGCCAAACAATCAGAATTGGTTAGACAATTTAAAGAGCTTTCAGGAAAGTCTTCAACCTTTCTTCTACTCCTACCAGAAACGTTACAACAGTGTTCACCACAAATGTTGGTTATTGAGAAAATTCACATTTTTTTTTTCAACTTTGCAAACGCTCTAGTGGGTTAACTGTTTGAACGAGCTTAGCCAAACAAAAAGCATTGGTTAGAAAATTTAAAGAGCTTTCAGGAAAAACTTCAATCTTTCTTCTACTCCTACCAGCAGCGTGGCAATAGTGTTCACAAGAAATGTTGGGTTTTGACAAAAATCACATTTTTGTTTCACCTTTGCAAACGCTCTAGCAGCTAAATTATTTGAAGGTTGTGAATCAAACAAAAAGCATTGGTTAGACAATTTAAAGAGCTTTCAGGAAAAACTTCAATCTTTCTTCTACTCCTACCAGCGGCGTGGCAATAGTGTTCACAAAATATGTTGGGTTTTGATAAAAATCACATTTTTGTTTCAACTTTGCAAACGCTCTAGCGGCTTAACTATTTGAAAGATGTGGGTCATACAATCAGAATTGGTTAGACAATTTAAAGAGCTTTCAGGAAAGTCTTCAATCTTTCTTCTACTCCTACCAGAAACGTGGCAACAGTGTTCACCACAAATGTTGGGTATTGAGAAAATTCACATTTTTTTTTCAACTTTGCAAACGCTCTAGTGGGTTAACTATTTGAACGAGCTTAGTCAAACAAAAAGCATTGGTTAGACAATTTAAAGAGCTTTCAGGAAAAACTTCAATCTTTCTCCTACTCCTACCAGCAGCGTGGCAATAGTGTTCACAAAAAATGTTGGGTTTTGACAAAAATCACATTTTTGTTTCACCTTTGCAAACGCTCTAGCAGCTAAATTATTTAAAGGATGTGAATCAATCAAAAAGCATTGATTAGACAATTTAAAGAGCTTTCAGGAAAGTCTTAAATCTTTCTTCTACTCCTACCAGGAGCGTGGCAATAGTGTTCACAAAAATGTTGGGTTTTGACAAAAACCACATTTTTGTTTCACCTTTGCAAACGCTCTAGCAGCTAAATTATTTGAATGATGTGAATCAAACAAAAAGCATTGGTTAGACAATTTAAAGAGGTTTCAGGAAAAACTTCAATCTTTCTTCTACTCCTACCAGAAGCGTGGCAATAGTGTTCACAAAAAATGTTGGGTTTTGACAAAAATCACATTTTTGTTTCACCTTTGCAAACGCTCTAGCAGCTGAATTATTTGAACGAGGTGAATCAAACAAACAATATTAGTTAGATAATTTGAAGAGCTTTCAGGAAAGTCTTCAACCTTTCTTCTACTCTTACCAGAAACATGGCAACAGTGTTCGCAAAAATGTTGGGTTTTGACAAAAATTTCATTTTTGTTTCACCTTTGCAAACGCTCTAGCAGCTAAATTATTTGAATGAGGTGAATCAAACAAAAAGCATTGATTAGACAATTTAAAGAGCTTTAAGGAAAATCTTCAATCTTTCTTCCACTCCTACCAGAAACGTGGCAACAGTGTTCACCAAGAATGTTGGGTATTGAGAAAATTCACATTTTTTTTTCAACTTTGCAAACGCTCTAGCAGCTAAATTATTTGAATGATGTGAATCAAACAAAAAGCATTGATTAGACAATTTAAAGAGCTTTAAGGAAAGTCTTCAATCTTTCTTCTACTCCTACCAGAAACGTGGCAACAGTGTTCACCAAGAATGTTGGGTATTGAGAAAATTCACATTTTTTTTCAACTTTGCAAACGCTCTAGCAGCTAAATTATTTGAATGATGTGAATCAAACAAATAGCATTGATTAGACAATTTAAAGAGCTTTAAGGAAAGTCTTCAATCTTTCTTCTACTCCTACCAGAAACGTGGCAACAGTGTTCACCAAGAATGTTGGGTATTGAGAAAATTCACTTTTTTTTTCAACTTTGCAAACGCTCTAGTGGGTTAACTATTTGAACGAGCTTAGCCAAACAAAAAGCATTGGTTAGACAATTTAAAGAGGTTTCAGGAAAAACTTCAATCTTTCTTCTACTCCTTCCAGAAACGTGGCAACAGTGTTCACCAAGAATGTTGGATATTGAGAAAATTCACATTTTTTTTTCAACTTTGCAAACGCTCTAGTGGGTTAACTATTTGAACGAGCTTAGTCAAACAAAAAGCATTGATTAGACAATTTAAAGAGCTTTAAGGAAAGTCTTCAATCTTTCTTCTACTCTTACCAGAAACGTGGCAACATTGTTCACCAAGAATGTTGGGTATTGAGAAAATTCACATTTTTTTTTCAACTTTGCAAACGCTCTAGCAGCTAAATTATTTGAATGAGGTGAATCAAACAAAAAGCATTGATTAGACAATTTAAAGAGCTTTAAGGAAAGTCTTCAATCTTTCTTCTACTCCTACCAGAAACGTGGCAACAGTGTTCACCAAGAATGTTGGGTATTGAGAAAATTCACATTTTTTTTTCAACTTTGCAAACGCTCTAGCAGCTAAATTATTTGAACGAGGTGAATCAAACAAAAAGCATTGGTTAGAAAATTTAAAGAGCTTTCAGGAAAAACTTTAATTTTTCTTCTACTCCTACCAGCGGCGTGGCAATAGTGTTCACAATATATGTTGGGTTTTGATAAAAATCACATTTTTGTTTCAACTTTGCAAACGCTCTAGCGGCTTAACTATTTGAAAGATGTGGGTCAAACAATCAGAATTGGTTAGACAATTTAAAGAGCTTTCAGGAAAGTCTTCAATCTTTCTTCTACTCCTACCAGAAACGTGGCAACAGTGTTCACCACAAATGTTGGGTATTGAGAAAATTCACATTTTTTTTTCAACTTTGCAAACGCTCTAGTGGGTTAACTATTTGAAAGAGCTTAATCAAACAAAAAGCATTGGTTAGACAATTTAAAGAGCTTTCAGGAAAAACTTCAATCTTTCTTCTACTCCTACCAGCAGCGTGGCAATAGTGTTCACAAAAAATGTTGGGTTTTGACAAAAATCACATTTTTGTTTCACCTTTGCAAACGCTCTAGCAGCTAAATTATTTGAATGATGTGAATCAGCCAAAACGCATTGATTAGGCAATTTAAAGAGCTTTCAGGAAAGTCTTAAATCTTTCTTCTACTCCTACCAGGAGCGTGGCAATAGTGTTCACAAAAATGTTGGGTTTTGACAAAAACCACATTTTTGTTTCACCTTTGCAAACGCTCTAGCAGCTAAATTATTTGAATAAAGTGAATCAAACAAAAAGCATTGGTTAGACAATTTAAAGAGGTTTCAGGAAAAACTTCAATCTTTCTTCTACTCCTTCCAGAAACGTGGCAACAGTGTTCACCAAGAATGTTGGATATTGAGAAAATTCACATTTTTTTTTCAACTTTGCAAACGCTCTAGTGGGTTAACTATTTGAACGAGCTTAGTCAAACAAAAAGCATTGATTAGACAATTTAAAGAGCTTTCAGGAGAGTCTTCAATCTTTCTCCTACCCCTACCAGGAGCGAGGCAATAGTGTTCGCAAAAAATGTTGGGTTTTGACAAAAATCACATTTTTGTTTCACCTTTGCAAACGCTCTAGCAGCTAAATTATTTGAATGAGGTGAATCAAACAAACAGTATTAGTTAGATAATTTGAAGAGCTTTCAGGAAAGTTTTAAATCCTTCTTCTACTCCTACCAGAAACGTGGCAACAGTGTTCACAAAGAATGTTATGTATTGAGAAAATTCAAATTTTTTTTTCAACTTTGCAAACGCTCTAGCAGCTAAATTATTTGAATGAGGTGAATCAAACAAACAGTATTAGTTAGATAATTTGAAGTGCTTTCAGGAAAGTCTTCAATCTTTCTTCTACTTCTTCCAGAAACGTGGCAATAGTGTTCGCAAAAAATGTTGGGTATTGAGAAAATTCACTTTTTTTTTCAACTTTGCAAACGCTCTAGTGGGTTAACTATTTGAACGAGCTTAGCCAAACAAAAAGCATTGGTTAGACAATTTAAAGAGGTTTCAGGAAAAACTTCAATCTTTCTTCTACTCCTTCCAGAAACGTGGCAACAGTGTTCACCAAGAATGTTGGATATTGAGAAAATTCACATTTTTTTTTCAACTTTGCAAACGCTCTAGTGGGTTAACTATTTGAATGAGGTGAATCAAACAAAAAGCATTGGTTAGAAAATTTAAAGAGCTTTCAGGAAAAACTTTAATCTTTCTTCTACTCCTACCAGCGGCGTGGCAATAGTGTTCACAATATATGTTGGGTTTTGATAAAAATCACATTTTTGTTTCAACTTTGCAAACGCTCTAGCGGCTTAACTATTTGAAAGATGTGGGTCAAACAATCAGAATTGGTTAGACAATTTAAAGAGCTTTCAGGAAAGTCTTCAATCTTTCTTCTACTCCTACCAGAAACGTGGCAACAGTGTTCACCAAGAATGTTGGGTATTGAGAAAATTCACATTTTTTTTTCAACTTTGCAAACGCTCTAGTGGGTTAACTATTTAAACGAGCTTAGTCAAACAAAAAGCATTGATTAGACAATTTAAAGAGCTTTAAGGAAAGTCTTCAATCTTTCTTCTACTCCTACCAGAAGCGTGGCAATAGTGTTCACAAGAAATGTTGGGTTTTGACAAAAATCACATTTTTGTTTCACCTTTGCAAACGCTCTAGCAGCTAAATTATTTGAAGGATGTGAATCAAACAAAACGCATTGATTAGACAATTTAAAGAGCTTTCAGGAAAGTCTTAAATCTTTCTTCTACTCCTACCAGGAGCGTGGAAATAGTGTTCACAAAAAATGTTGGGTTTTGACAAAAGTCACATTTTTGTTTCACCTTTGCAAACGCTCTCGCAGCTAAATTAATTGAACGAGGTGGGCCAAACAATCAGAATTGGTTAGACAATTTAAAGAGCTTTCAGGAAAGTCTTCAACCTTTCTTCTACTCCTACCAGAAACGTTACAACAGTATTCACCACAAATGTTGGATATTGAGAAAATTCACATTTTTTTTTTCAACTTTGCAAACGCTCTAGTGGGTTAACTATTTGAACGAGCTTAGTCAAACAAAAAGCATTGGTTAGACAATTTAAAGAGCTTTCAGGAAAAACTTCAATCTTTCTCCTACTCCTACCAGCAGCGTGGCAATAGTGTTCACAAAAAATGTTGGGTTTTGACAAAAATCACATTTTTGTTTCACCTTTGCAAACGCTCTAGCAGCTAAATTATTTGAAGGATGTGAATCAATCAAAAAGCATTGATTAGACAATTTAAAGAGCTTTCAGGAAAGTCTTAAATCTTTCTTCTACTCCTACCAGGAGCGTGGCAATAGTGTTCACAAAAATGTTGGGTTTTGACAAAAACCACATTTTTGTTTCACCTTTGCAAACGCTCTAGCAGCTAAATTATTTGAATGATGTGAATCAAACAAAAAGCATTGGTTAGACAATTTAAAGAGGTTTCAGGAAAAACTTCAATCTTTCTTCTACTCCTACCAGAAGCGTGGCAATAGTGTTCACAAAAAATGTTGGGTTTTGACAAAAATCACATTTTTGTTTCACCTTTGCAAACGCTCTAGCAGCTGAATTATTTGAACGAGGTGAATCAAACAAACAATATTAGTTAGATAATTTGAAGAGCTTTCAGGAAAGTCTTCAACCTTTCTTCTACTCTTACCAGAAACATGGCAACAGTGTTCGCAAAAATGTTGGGTTTTGACAAAAATTACATTTTTGTTTCACCTTTGCAAACGCTCTAGCAGCTAAATTATTTGAATGAGGTGAATCAAACAAAAAGCATTGATTAGACAATTTAAAGAGCTTTAAGGAAAATCTTCAATCTTTCTTCCACTCCTACCAGAAACGTGGCAACAGTGTTCACCAAGAATGTTGGGTATTGAGAAAATTCACATTTTTTTTTCAACTTTGCAAACGCTCTAGCAGCTAAATTATTTGAATGATGTGAATCAAACAAAAAGCATTGATTAGACAATTTAAAGAGCTTTAAGGAAAGTCTTCAATCTTTCTTCTACTCCTACCAGAAACGTGGCAACAGTGTTCACCAAGAATGTTGGGTATTGAGAAAATTCACATTTTTTTTTCAACTTTGCAAACGCTCTAGCAGCTAAATTATTTGAATGATGTGAATCAAACAAATAGCATTGATTAGACAATTTAAAGAGCTTTAAGGAAAGTCTTCAATCTTTCTTCTACTCCTACCAGAAACGTGGCAACAGTGTTCACCAAGAATGTTGGGTATTGAGAAAATTCACTTTTTTTTCAACTTTGCAAACGCTCTAGTGGGTTAACTATTTGAACGAGCTTAGTCAAACAAAAAGCATTGGTTAGACAATTTAAAGAGGTTTCAGGAAAAACTTCAATCTTTCTTCTACTCCTTCCAGAAACGTGGCAACAGTGTTCACCAAGAATGTTGGATATTGAGAAAATTCACATTTTTTTTTCAACTTTGCAAACGCTCTAGTGGGTTAACTATTTGAACGAGCTTAGTCAAACAAAAAGCATTGATTAGACAATTTAAAGAGCTTTAAGGAAAGTCTTCAATCTTTCTTCTACTCTTACCAGAAACGTGGCAACATTGTTCACCAAGAATGTTGGGTATTGAGAAAATTCACATTTTTTTTTCAACTTTGCAAACGCTCTAGCAGCTAAATTATTTGAATGAGGTGAATCAAACAAAAAGCATTGATTAGACAATTTAAAGAGCTTTAAGGAAAGTCTTCAATCTTTCTTCTACTCCTACCAGAAACGTGGCAACAGTGTTCACCAAGAATGTTGGGTATTGAGAAAATTCACATTTTTTTTCAACTTTGCAAACGCTCTAGCAGCTAAATTATTTGAACGAGGTGAATCAAACAAAAAGCATTGGTTAGAAAATTTAAAGAGCTTTCAGGAAAAACTTTAATTTTTCTTCTACTCCTACCAGCGGCGTGGCAATAGTGTTCACAATATATGTTGGGTTTTGATAAAAATCACATTTTTGTTTCAACTTTGCAAACGCTCTAGCGGCTTAACTATTTGAAAGATGTAGGTCAAACAATCAGAATTGGTTAGACAATTTAAAGAGCTTTCAGGAAAGTCTTCAATCTTTCTTCTACTCCTACCAGAAACGTGGCAACAGTGTTCACCACAAATGTTGGGTATTGAGAAAATTCACATTTTTTTTCAACCTTGCAAACGCTCTAGTGGGCTAACTATTTGAAAGAGCTTAATCAAACAAAAAGCATTGGTTAGACAATTTAAAGAGCTTTCAGGAAAAACTTCAATCTTTCTTCTACTCCTACCAGAAGCGTGACAATAGTGTTCACAAAAAATGTTGGGTTTTGACAAAAATCACATTTTTGTTTCACCTTTGCAAACGCTCTAGCAGCTAAATTATTTGAATGATGTGAATCAACCAAAACGCATTGATTAGGCAATTTAAAGAGCTTTCAGGAAAGTCTTAAATCTTTCGTCTACTCCTACCAGGGGCGTGGCAATAGTGTTCACAAAAAATGTTGGGTTTTGACAAAAACCACATTTTTGTTTCACCTTTGCAAACGCTCTAGCAGCTAAATTATTTGAATAAAGTGAATCAAACAAAAAGCATTGATTAGACAATTTAAAGAGGTTTCAGGAAAAACTTCAATCTTTCTTCTACTCCTTCCAGAAACGTGGCAACAGTGTTCACCAAGAATGTTGGATATTGAGAAAATTCACATTTTTTTTCAACTTTGCAAACGCTCTAGTGGGTTAACTATTTGAACGAGCTTAGTCAAACAAAAAGCATTGATTAGACAATTTAAAGAGCTTTCAGGAGAGTCTTCAATCTTTCTCCTACCCCTACCAGGAGCGAGGCAATAGTGTTCGCAAAAAATGTTGGGTTTTGACAAAAATCACATTTTTGTTTCACCTTTGCAAACGCTCTAGCAGCTAAATTATTTGAATGAGGTGAATCAAACAAACAGTATTAGTTAGATAATTTGAAGAGCTTTCAGGAAAGTTTTAAATCCTTCTTCTACTCCTACCAGAAACGTGGCAACAGTGTTCACAAAGAATGTTATGTATTGAGAAAATTCAAATTTTTTTTTCAACTTTGCAAACGCTCTAGCAGCTAAATTATTTGAATGAGGTGAATCAAACAAACAGTATTAGTTAGATAATTTGAAGTGCTTTCAGGAAAGTCTTCAATCTTTCTTCTACTTCTTCCAGAAACGTGGCAATAGTGTTCGCAAAAAATGTTGGGTATTGAGAAAATTCACTTTTTTTTCAACTTTGCAAACGCTCTAGTGGGTTAACTATTTGAACGAGCTTAGCCAAACAAAAAGCATTGGTTAGACAATTTAAAGAGGTTTCAGGAAAAACTTCAATCTTTCTTCTACTCCTTCCAGAAACGTGGCAACAGTGTTCACCAAGAATGTTGGATATTGAGAAAATTCACATTTTTTTTTCAACTTTGCAAACGCTCTAGTGGGTTAACTATTTGAATGAGGTGAATCAAACAAAAAGCATTGGTTAGAAAATTTAAAGAGCTTTCAGGAAAAACTTTAATCTTTCTTCTACTCCTACCAGCGGCGTGGCAATAGTGTTCACAATATATGTTGGGTTTTGATAAAAATCACATTTTTGTTTCAACTTTGCAAACGCTCTAGCGGCTTAACTATTTGAAAGATGTGGGTCAAACAATCAGAATTGGTTAGACAATTTAAAGAGCTTTCAGGAAAGTCTTCAATCTTTCTTCTACTCCTACCAGAAACGTGGCAACAGTGTTCACCAAGAATGTTGGATATTGAGAAAATTCACATTTTTTTTTTCAACTTTGCAAACGCTCTAGTGGGTTAACTATTTGAACGAGCTTAGTCAAACAAAAAGCATTGATTAGACAATTTAAAGAGCTTTAAGGAAAGTCTTCAATCTTTCTTCTACTCCTACCAGCAGCGTGGCAATAGTGTTCACAAGAAATGTTGGGTTTTGACAAAAATCACATTTTTGTTTCACCTTTGCAAACGCTCTAGCAGCTAAATTATTTGAAGGATGTGAATCAAACAAAACGCATTGATTAGACAATTTAAAGAGCTTTCAGGAAAGTCTTAAATCTTTCTTCTACTCCTACCAGGAGCGTGGAAATAGTGTTCACAAAAAATGTTGGGTTTTGACAAAAGTCACATTTTTGTTTCACCTTTGCAAACGCTCTCGCAGCTAAATTAATTGAACGAGGTGGGCCAAACAATCAGAATTGGTTAGACAATTTAAAGAGCTTTCAGGAAAGTCTTCAACCTTTCTTCTACTCCTACCAGAAACGTTACAACAGTATTCACCACAAATGTTGGTTATTGAGAAAATTCACATTTTTTTTTTCAACTTTGCAAACGCTCTAGTGGGTTAACTGTTTGAACGAGCTTAGCCAAACAAAAAGCATTGGTTAGAAAATTTAAAGAGCTTTCAGGAAAAACTTCAATCTTTCTTCTACTCCTACCAGCAGCGTGGCAATAGTGTTCACAAGAAATGTTGGGTTTTGACAAAAATCACATTTTTGTTTCACCTTTGCAAACGCTCTAGCAGCTAAATTATTTGAAGGTTGTGAATCAAACAAAAAGCATTGGTTAGACAATTTAAAGAGCTTTCAGGAAAAACTTCAATCTTTCTTCTACTCCTACCAGCGGCGTGGCAATAGTGTTCACAAAATATGTTGGGTTTTGATAAAAATCACATTTTTGTTTCAACTTTGCAAACGCTCTAGCGGCTTAACTATTTGAAAGATGTGGGTCAAACAATCAGAATTGGTTAGACAATTTAAAGAGCTTTCAGGAAAGTCTTCAATCTTTCTTCTACTCCTACCAGAAACGTGGCAACAGTGTTCACCACAAATGTTGGGTATTGAGAAAATTCACATTTTTTTTTCAACTTTGCAAACGCTCTAGTGGGTTAACTATTTGAACGAGCTTAGTCAAACAAAAAGCATTGGTTAGACAATTTAAAGAGCTTTCAGGAAAAACTTCAATCTTTCTCCTACTCCTACCAGCAGCGTGGCAATAGTGTTCACAAAAAATGTTGGGTTTTGACAAAAATCACATTTTTGTTTCACCTTTGCAAACGCTCTAGCAGCTAAATTATTTGAAGGATGTGAATCAATCAAAAAGCATTGATTAGACAATTTAAAGAGCTTTCAGGAAAGTCTTAAATCTTTCTTCTACTCCTACCAGGAGCGTGGCAATAGTGTTCACAAAAATGTTGGGTTTTGACAAAAACCACATTTTTGTTTCACCTTTGCAAACGCTCTAGCAGCTAAATTATTTGAATGATGTGAATCAAACAAAAAGCATTGGTTAGACAATTTAAAGAGGTTTCAGGAAAAACTTCAATCTTTCTTCTACTCCTACCAGAAGCGTGGCAATAGTGTTCACAAAAAATGTTGGGTTTTGACAAAAATCACATTTTTGTTTCACCTTTGCAAACGCTCTAGCAACTGAATTATTTGAACGAGGTGAATCAAACAAACAATATTAGTTAGATAATTTGAAGAGCTTTCAGGAAAGTCTTCAACCTTTCTTCTACTCTTACCAGAAACATGGCAACAGTGTTCGCAAAAATGTTGGGTTTTGACAAAAATTACATTTTTGTTTCACCTTTGCAAACGCTCTAGCAGCTAAATTATTTGAATGAGGTGAATCAAACAAAAAGCATTGATTAGACAATTTAAAGAGCTTTAAGGAAAATCTTCAATCTTTCTTCCACTCCTACCAGAAACGTGGCAACAGTGTTCACCAAGAATGTTGGGTATTGAGAAAATTCACATTTTTTTTTCAACTTTGCAAACGCTCTAGCAGCTAAATTATTTGAATGATGTGAATCAAACAAAAAGCATTGATTAGACAATTTAAAGAGCTTTAAGGAAAGTCTTCAATCTTTCTTCTACTCCTACCAGAAACGTGGCAACAGTGTTCACCAAGAATGTTGGGTATTGAGAAAATTCACATTTTTTTTTCAACTTTGCAAACGCTCTAGCAGCTAAATTATTTGAATGATGTGAATCAAACAAATAGCATTGATTAGACAATTTAAAGAGCTTTAAGGAAAGTCTTCAATCTTTCTTCTACTCCTACCAGAAACGTGGCAACAGTGTTCACCAAGAATGTTGGGTATTGAGAAAATTCACTTTTTTTTTCAACTTTGCAAACGCTCTAGTGGGTTAACTATTTGAACGAGCTTAGCCAAACAAAAAGCATTGGTTAGACAATTTAAAGAGGTTTCAGGAAAAACTTCAATCTTTCTTCTACTCCTTCCAGAAACGTGGCAACAGTGTTCACCAAGAATGTTGGATATTGAGAAAATTCACATTTTTTTTTCAACTTTGCAAACGCTCTAGTGGGTTAACTATTTGAACGAGCTTAGTCAAACAAAAAGCATTGATTAGACAATTTAAAGAGCTTTAAGGAAAGTCTTCAATCTTTCTTCTACTCCTACCAGAAATGTGGCAACAGTGTTCACCAAGAATGTTGGGTATTGAGAAAATTCACATTTTTTTTCAACTTTGCAAACGCTCTAGCAGCTAAATTATTTGAATGAGGTGAATCAAACAAAAAGCATTGATTAGACAATTTAAAGAGCTTTAAGGAAAGTCTTCAATCTTTCTTCTACTCCTACCAGAAACGTGGCAACAGTGTTCACCAAGAATGTTGGGTATTGAGAAAATTCACATTTTTTTTTCAACTTTGCAAACGCTCTAGCAGCTAAATTATTTGAATGAGGTGAATCAAACAAAAAGCATTGGTTAGAAAATTTAAAGAGCTTTCAGGAAAAACTTTAATCTTTCTTCTACTCCTACCAGCGGCGTGGCAATAGTGTTCACAATATATGTTGGGTTTTGATAAAAATCACATTTTTGTTTCAACTTTGCAAACGCTCTAGCGGCTTAACTCTTTGAAAGATGTGGGTCAAACAATCAGAATTGGTTAGACAATTTAAAGAGCTTTCAGGAAAGTCTTCAATCTTTCTTCTACTCCTACCAGAAACGTGGCAACAGTGTTCACCACAAATGTTGGGTATTGAGAAAATTCACATTTTTTTTTCAACTTTGCAAACGCTCTAGTGGGTTAACTATTTGAAAGAGCTTAATCAAACAAAAAGCATTGGTTAGACAATTTAAAGAGCTTTCAGGAAAAACTTCAATCTTTCTTCTACTCCTACCAGCAGCGTGGCAATAGTGTTCACAAAAAATGTTGGGTTTTGACAAAAATCACATTTTTGTTTCACCTTTGCAAACGCTCTAGCAGCTAAATTATTTGAATGATGTGAATCAGCCAAAACGCATTGATTAGGCAATTTAAAGAGCTTTAAGGAAAGTCTTCAATCTTTCTTCTACTCCTACCAGAAACGTGGCAACAGTGTTCACCAAGAATGTTGGGTATTGAGAAAATTCACTTTTTTTTTCAACTTTGCAAACGCTCTAGTGGGTTAACTATTTGAACGAGCTTAGCCAAACAAAAAGCATTGGTTAGACAATTTAAAGAGGTTTCAGGAAAAACTTCAATCTTTCTTCTACTCCTTCCAGAAACGTGGCAACAGTGTTCACCAAGAATGTTGGGTATTGAGAAAATTCACATTTTTTTTTCAACTTTGCAAACGCTCTAGCAGCTAAATTATTTGAATGAGGTGAATCAAACAAAAAGCATTGATTAGACAATTTAAAGAGCTTTAAGGAAAGTCTTCAATCTTTCTTCTACTCCTACCAGAAACGTGGCAACAGTGTTCACCAAGAATGTTGGGTATTGAGAAAATTCACATTTTTTTTTCAACTTTGCAAACGCTCTAGCAGCTAAATTATTTGAATGAGGTAAATCAAACAAAAAGCATTGGTTAGAAAATTTAAAGAGCTTTCAGGAAAAACTTTAATCTTTCTTCTACTCCTACCAGCGGCGTGGCAATAGTGTTCACAATATATGTTGGGTTTTGATAAAAATCACATTTTTGTTTCAACTTTGCAAACGCTCTAGCGGCTTAACTATTTGAAAGATGTGGGTCAAACAATCAGAATTGGTTAGACAATTTAAAGAGCTTTCAGGAAAGTCTTCAATCTTTCTTCTACTCCTACCAGAAACGTGGCAACAGTGTTCACCACAAATGTTGAGTATTGAGAAAATTCACATTTTTTTTCAACTTTGCAAACGCTCTAGTGGGTTAACTATTTGAAAGAGCTTAATCAAACAAAAAGCATTGGTTAGACAATTTAAAGAGCTTTCAGGAAAAACTTCAATCTTTCTTCTACTCCTACCAGCAGCGTGGCAATAGTGTTCACAAAAAATGTTGGGTTTTGACAAAAATCACATTTTTGTTTCACCTTTGCAAACGCTCTAGCAGCTAAATTATTTGAATGATGTGAATCAGCCAAAACGCATTGATTAGGCAATTTAAAGAGCTTTCAGGAAAGTCTTAAATCTTTCTTCTACTCCTACCAGGAGCGTGGCAATAGTGTTCACAAAAATGTTGGGTTTTGACAAAAACCACATTTTTGTTTCACCTTTGCAAACGCTCTAGCAGCTAAATTATTTGAATAAAGTGAATCAAACAAAAAGCATTGGTTAGACAATTTAAAGAGGTTTCAGGAAAAACTTCAATCTTTCTTCTACTCCTTCCAGAAACGTGGCAACAGTGTTCACCAAGAATGTTGGATATTGAGAAAATTCACATTTTTTTTCAACTTTGCAAACGCTCTAGTGGGTTAACTATTTGAACGAGCTTAGTCAAACAAAAAGCATTGATTAGACAATTTAAAGAGCTTTCAGGAGAGTCTTCAATCTTTCTCCTACCCCTACCAGGAGCGAGGCAATAGTGTTCGCAAAAAATGTTGGGTTTTGACAAAAATCACATTTTTGTTTCACCTTTGCAAACGCTCTAGCAGCTAAATTATTTGAATGAGGTGAATCAAACAAACAGTATTAGTTAGATAATTTGAAGAGCTTTCAGGAAAGTTTTAAATCCTTCTTCTACTCCTACCAGAAACGTGGCAACATTGTTCACAAAGAATGTTATGTATTGAGAAAATTCAAATTTTTTTTTCAACTTTGCAAACGCTCTAGCAGCTAAATTATTTGAATGAGGTGAATCAAACAAACAGTATTAGTTAGATAATTTGAAGTGCTTTCAGGAAAGTCTTCAATCTTTCTTCTACTTCTTCCAGAAACGTGGCAATAGTGTTCGCAAAAAATGTTGGGTATTGAGAAAATTCACTTTTTTTTTCAACTTTGCAAACGCTCTAGTGGGTTAACTATTTGAACGAGCTTAGCCAAACAAAAAGCATTGGTTAGACAATTTAAAGAGGTTTGAGGAAAAACTTCAATCTTTCTTCTACTCCTTCCAGAAACGTGGCAACAGTGTTCACCAAGAATGTTGGATATTGAGAAAATTCACATTTTTTTTTCAACTTTGCAAACGCTCTAGTGGGTTAACTATTTGAACGAGCTTAGTCAAACAAAAAGCATTGATTAGACAATTTAAAGAGCTTTAAGGAAATTCTTCAATCTTTCTTCTACTCCTACCAGAAACGTGGCAACAGTGTTCACCAAGAATGTTGGGTATTGAGAAAATTCACATTTTTTTTTCAACTTTGCAAACGCTCTAGCAGCTAAATTATTTGAATGATGTGAATCAAACAAAAAGCATTGATTAGACAATTTAAAGAGCTTTAAGGAAAGTCTTCAATCTTTCTTCTACTCCTACCAGAAACGTGGCAACAGTGTTCACCAAGAATGTTGGGTATTGAGAAAATTCACTTTTTTTTTCAACTTTGCAAACGCTCTAGTGGGTTAACTATTTGAACGAGCTTAGCCAAACAAAAAGCATTGGTTAGACAATTTAAAGAGGTTTCAGGAAAAACTTCAATCTTTCTTCTACTCCTACCAGAAGCGTGGCAATAGTGTTCACAAAAAATGTTGGGTTTTGACAAAAATCACATTTTTGTTTCACCTTTGCAAACGCTCTAGCAGCTGAATTATTCGAACGAGGTGAATCAAACAAACAATATTAGTTAGATAATTTGAAGAGCTTTCAGGAAAGTCTTCAACCTTTCTTCTACTCCTACCAGCGGCGTGGCAATAGTGTTCACAATATATGTTGGGTTTTGATAAAAATCACATTTTTGTTTCAACTTTGCAAACGCTCTAGCGGCTTAACTATTTGAAAGATGTGGGTCAAACAATCAGAATTGGTTAGACAATTTAAAGAGCTTTCAGGAAAGTCTTCAATCTTTCTTCTACTCCTACTAGAAACGTGGCAACAGTGTTCACCACAAATGTTGGGTATTGAGAAAATTCACATTTTTTTTTCAACTTTGCAAACGCTCTAGTGGGTTAACTATTTGAAAGAGCTTAGTCAAACAAAAAGCATTGGTTAGACAATTTAAAGAGCTTTCAGGAAAAACTTCAATCTTTCTTCTACTCCTACCAGCAGCGTGGCAATAGTGTTCACAAAAAATGTTGGGTTTTGACAAAAATCACATTTTTGTTTCACCTTTGCAAACGCTCTAGCAGCTAAATTATTTGAATGATGTGAATCAGCCAAAACGCATTGATTAGGCAATTTAAAGAGCTTTAAGGAAAGTCTTCAATCTTTCTTCTACTCCTTCCAGAAACGTGGCAACAGTGTTCACCAAGAATGTTTGATATTGAGAAAATTCACATTTTTTTTTCAACTTTGCAAACGCTCTAGTGGGTTAACTGTTTGAACGAGCTTAGCCGAACAAAAAGCATTGGTTAGAAAATTTAAAGAGCTTTCAGGAAAAACTTCAATCTTTCTCCTACCCCTACCAGGAGCGAGGCAATAGTGTTCGCAAAAAATGTTGGGTTTTGACAAAAATCACATTTTTGTTTCACCTTTGCAAACGCTCTAGCAGCTAAATTATTTGAATGAGGTGAATCAAACAAACAGTATTAGTTAGATAATTTGAAGAGCTTTCAGGAAAGTCTTAAATCTTTCTTCTACTCCTACCAGAAACGTGGCAACAGTGTTCACCAAGAATATTGGGTATTGAGAAAATTCACATTTTTGTTTCAAATTTGCAAACGCTCTAGTGGCTAAACTATTTGAACGAGCTGAGTCAAACAAAAAGCGTTGATTAGACAATTTAAAGAGCTTTCAGGAAAGTCTTCAATCTTTCTTCTATTCCTACCATAAACGTGGCAACAGTGTTCACAAAAAATGTTGGAGTTTGAGAAAAATCACATTTTTGTTTCAAATTTGCAAACGCCCTAGTGGCTAAACTATTCGAACGAGCTGAGTCAAACAAAAAACAGTGGTTAGATAATTTAAACAGTTTTCAGGAAAGTCTTCAATCTTGTTTCTACTCCTACCAGAAACATGGCAACAGTGTTCGAAAAAATGTTGGGTTTTGAGAAAAATCCCATTTTTGTTTCAACTTTGCAAACGCTCTAGCAGCTAAATAATTTGAACGAGGTGAATCAAACAAACAGCATTAGTTAGATAATTCGAAGAGTTTTCAGGAAAGTCTTCAATTTTTCTTCTACTCCTAAAGGAAACGTGGCAACAGTGTTCACAAAAAATGTTGGGTTTTGGGAAAATTCACATTTTTGTTTAACCTTTGCAAACGCTCTAGCAGCTAAATTATTTGAATAAAGTGAATCAAACAAAAAGCATTGATTAGACAATTTAAAAAGCTTTAAGGAAAGTCTTCAATCTTTCTTCTACTTCTTCCAGAAACGTGGCAACAGTGTTCACCAAGAATGTTGGATATTGAGAAAATTCACATTTTTTTTTCAACTTTGCAAACGCTCTAGTGGGTTAACTGTTTGAACGAGCTTAGCCGAACAAAAAGCATTGGTTAGAAAATTTAAAGAGCTTTCAGGAAAAACTTCAATCTTTCTTCTACTCCTACCAGCAGCGTGGCAATAGTGTTCACAAGAAATGTTGGGTTTTGATAAAAATCACATTTTTGTTTCACCTTTGCAAACGCTCTAGCAGCTAAATTATTTGAACGAGGTGAATCAAACGAGCAATATTAGTTAGATAATTCGAAGGGTTTTAAGGAAAGTCTTTAGTCTTTTTTCTACTCTTACCAGAAACGTGGCAACAGTCTTCACAAAGAATGTTGGGTTTTGAGAAAATTCACATTTTTGTTTCAAATTTGCAAACGCTCTAGTGGCTTAACTACTTAGACGAGCTGAGTCAATTAAAAAGCATTGATTAGACAATTTAAAGAGCTTTCAGGAAAGTCTTCAACCTTTCTTCTACTCCTACCAGAAACGTGACAACAGTGTTCACAAAGAATGTTGGGTTTTGAGAAAATTCACATGTTTGTTTCAACTTTGCAAACACTCTAGGGGCTTAACTGTTTGAACGAGCTAAGTCAAACAAAAAGCATTGGTTAAACAATTTAAAGAGCTTTCAGGAAAGCCTTTAATCTTTCTTCTACTCCTACCAGGAGCGTGGCAACAGTGTTCACAAAGAATATTAGGTTTTGATAAAAATCACATTTTTGTTTCAACTTTGCAAACGCTCTAGCAGCTAAACTATTTGAACGAGGTGAATCAAACAAACAATATTTATTAGACTATTCGAAGAGCTTTCAGGAAAGTCTTTAATTTTTCATCTACTCCTACCAGAAACGTGGCAACAGTGTTCACAAAAAATGTTGGATTTTGAGAAAATTCACATTTTTGTTTCAACTTTGCAAACGCTCTAGCAGCTAAATTATTTGAACGAGGTGAATCAAACAAACAATATTTATTAGACTATTTGAAGCGTTTTCAGGAAAGTCTTCAATCTTTCTTCTACTCCTACCAAAAACGTGGCAACAGTGTTCACAAAAAATGTTGGGTTTTGATAAAAATCACATTTTTGTTTCACATTTGCAAACGCTCTAGCAGCTAAATTATTTGAACGAGGTGAGTCAAACAAACAGATTTGGTTAGATAATTTGAAGAGCTTTCAGCAAAGTCTTTAATTTTTCACCTACTGCTACCAAAAACGTGGCAACAGTGTTCACAAAAAATGTTGGGTTTTGACAAAATCACATTTTTGTTTCAACTTTGCAAACGCTCTAGCAGCTAAACTATTTGAACGAGGTGAGTCAAGCAAACAGATTTGGTTAGATAATTTGAAGAGCTTTCAGCAAAGTCTTTAATTTTTCGCCTACTGCTACCAAAAACGTGGCAACAGTGTTCACAAAAAATGTTGGGTTTTGACAAAATCACATTTTTGTTTCAACTTTGCAAACGCTCTAGCAGCTAAACTATTTGAACGAGGTGAGTCAAGCAAACAGATTTGGTTAGATAATTTGAAGAGCTTTCAGCAAAGTCTTTAATTTTTCACCTACTGCTACCAAAAACGTGGCAACAGTGTTCACAAAAAATGTTGGGTTTTGACAAAATCACATTTTTGTTTCAACTTTGCAAACGCTATAGCAGCTAAATTATTTGAACGAGATGAGTCAAACAAACAGATTTGGTTAGATAATTTGAAGAGCTTTCAGCAAAGTTTTTAATTTTTCACTTACTGCTACCAAAAACGTGGCAACAGTGTTCACAAAAAATGTTGGGTTTTGATAAAAATCACATTTTTGTTTCACCTTTGCAAACGCTCTAGCAGCTAAACTATTTGAACGAGGTGAATCAAACAAACAATATTTATTAGACTATTCGAAGAGCTTTCAGGAAAGTCTTTAATTTTTCATCTACTCCTACCGGAAACGTGGCAACAGTGTACACAAAGAATGTTGGGTTTTGATAAAATTCACATTTTTGTTTCACCATTGCAAACGCTCTAGCAGCTAAATTATTTGAACGAGGTGAGTCAAACAAACAGAATTCTTTAAACAAATTAAAGAGCTTTTAGGAAAGTCTTTAATTTTTCTTCGACTCCTACCAGGAGCGTGGCAACGGTGTTCACAAAAAATGTTGGGTTTTGACAAAATCACATTTTTGTTTCACCTTTGCAAACGCTCTAGCAGCTAAACTACTAAAACGAGATGAGTCAGACAAACAGAATTGGTTAGATAATTTGAAGAGCTTTCAGGAAAGTCTTTAATTTTTCTTCTACTCTAACCAGAAACGTGGCAACAGTGTGCACTAAGAGTGTTGGGTTTTGAGAAAATTCACATTTTTGTTTCACCTTTGCAAACGCTCTAGCGGCTAAACTACTAAAACGAGATGAGTCAGACAAATAGAATTGGTTAGATAATTTAATCTTTAATTTTGCTTTTACTCCTACCAGAAACGTGGCAACAGTGTTCGCAAAAAATTTAGGGTTTTAAGAAAAATCACATTTTTGTTTCAACTTTGCAAACGATCTAGCGGCTAAACAATTGAAAGAGGTGATTCATGTAAAAAGTACTGGTTAGATAGTTAAAAGAGCTTTCAGAAGGGTCTTCAATCTTTCTACTACTCCTACCAGGAACGTGGTAATAGTGTTCACAAAAAATGTTGGGTTTTGATACAAATCACATTTTGGTTTCAAATTTGCAAACGCTCTAGCGGCGAGCTATTTGAATGAGGTGAAAAAATTAAAGGCACTGGTTAGATAATTTAAAGAGCTTTAAGGAAAGTGTTCAACTTTTCTTCTACTCCTACCAGGAGCGTGGCAATAGTTTTCACAAAAATATAGGGTTTTGATAAACATTTTTGTTTCAACTTTGCAAACGCTCTAGCGGCTAAACTATTTCAACGAGGCCGGTCGAACAAACAGAATTGGTTAGATAATTGAATCTTTAGTTTTGCTTCTACTCCTACCAGAAACGTGGCAACGGTGTTCGCAAAAAATTTAGGGTTTTGAGAAAATTCTCAATTTTGTTTGAGATTTGCAAACGATCTAGCGGCTAAATTATGTGAACGAGGTGAATCAGGCAAACAGTATTGGAAGATTATTAGAAGAGCTTTCAGGAAAGTCTTCAATCTTTTTCTACTCCTACCAGAAACTTGGCAACAGTGTTCGCAAAAAAATTTAGGGTTTTGAGAAATTTCACATTTTTGTTTCAATTTTTCAAATGCTCTAGTGGGTTAACTATTTGAACGAGCTTAGCCAAATAAAAAGCATTGGTTAGACAATTTAAAGAGGTTTCAGGAAAAACTTCAATCTTTCTTCTACTCCTACCAGAAACGTGGCAACAGTGTTCACCAAGAATGTTGGGTATTGAGAAAATTCACTTTTTTTTTCAACTTTGCAAACGCTCTAGTGGGTTAACTATTTGAACGAGCTTAGCCAAATAAAAAGCATTGGTTAGACAATTTAAAGAGGTTTCAGGAAAAACTTCAATCTTTCTTCTACTCCTACCAGAAGCGTGGCAATAGTGTTCACAAAAAATGTTGGGTTTTGACAAAAATCACATTTTTGTTTCACCTTTGCAAACGCTCTAGCAGCTGAATTATTTGAACGAGGTGAATCAAACAAACAATATTAGTTAGATAATTTGAAGAGCTTTCAGGAAAGTTTTCAACCTTTTTTCTACTCCTACCAGAAACATGGCAACAGTGTTCGCAAAAATGTTGGGTTTTGACAAAAATCCCATTTTTGTTTCACCTTTGCAAACGCTCTAGCAGCTAAATTATTTGAATGAGGTGAATCAAACAAAAAGCATTGATTAGACAATTTAAAGAGCTTTAAGGAAAGTCTTCAATCTTTCTTCTACTCCTACCAGAAACGTGGCAACAGTGTTCACCAAGAATGTTGGGTATTGAGAAAATTCACATTTTTTTCAACTTTGCAAACGCTCTAGTGGGTTAACTATTTGAACGAGCTTAGTCAAACAAAAAGCATTGGTAAGACAATTTAAAGACCAGCAGCGAGGCAATAGTGTTCACAAAAAATGTTGGGTTTTGACAAAAATCACATTTTTTTTCACCTTTGCAAACGCTCTAGCAGCTGAATTATTTGAACAAGGTGAATCAAACAAACAATATTAGTTAGATAATTTGAAGAGCTTTCAGGAAAGTCTTCAACCTTTCTTCTACTCCAACCAGAAACATGGCAACAGTGTTCGCAAAAATGTTGGGTTTTGACAAAAATCACATTTTTGTTTCACCTTTGCAAACGCTCTAGCAGCTAAATTATTTGAATGAGGTGAATCAAACAAAAAGCATTGGTTAGAAAATTTAAAGAGCTTTCAGGAAAAACTTTAATCTTTCTTCTACTCCTACCAGCGGCGTGGCAATAGTGTTCACAATATATGTTGGGTTTTGATAAAAATCACATTTTTGTTTCAACTTTGCAAACGCTCTAGCGGCTTAACTATTTGAAAGATGTGGGTCAAACAATCAGAATTGGTTAGACAATTTAAAGAGCTTTCAGGAAAGTCTTCAATCTTTCTTCTACTCCTACCAGAAACGTGGCAACAGTGTTCACCACAAATGTTGGGTATTGAGAAAATTCACATTTTTTTTTCAACTTTGCAAACGCTCTAGTGGGTCAACTATTTGAAAGAGCTTAGTCAAACAAAAAGCGTTGGTTAGACAATTCAAAGAGCTTTCAGGAAAAACTTCAATCTTTCTTCTACTCCTACCAGCAGCGTGGCAATAGTGTTCAAAAGAAATGTTGGGTTTTGACAAAAATCACATTTTTGTTTCACCTTTGCAAACGCTCTAGCAGCTAAATTATTTGAGTGATGTGAATCAGCCAAAACGCGTTGATTAGGCAATTTAAAGAGCTTTCAGGAAAGTCTTAAATCTTTCTTCTACTCCTACCAGGAGCGTGGCAATAGTGTTCACAAAAATGTTGGGTTTTGACAAAAACCACATTTTTGTTTCACCTTTGCAAACGCTCTAGCAGCTAAATTATTTGAATAAAGTGAATCAAACAAAAAGCATTGGTTAGACAATTTAAAGAGCTTTAAGGAAAGTCTTCAATCTTTCTTCTGCTCCTTCCAGAAACGTGGCAACAGTGTTCACCAAGAATGTTGGATATTGAGAAAATTCACATTTTTTTTTCAACTTTGCAAACGCTCTAGTGGGTTAACTGTTTGAACGAGCTTAGTCAAACAAAAAGCATTGATTAGACAATTTAAAGAGCTTTCAGGAGAGTCTTCAATCTTTCTCCTACCCCTACCAGGAGCGAGGCAATAGTGTTCGCAAAAAATGTTGGGTTTTGACAAAAATCACATTTTTGTTTCACCTTTGCAAACGCTCTAGCAGCTAAATTATTTGAATGAGGTGAATCAAACAAACAGTATTAGTTAGATAATTTGAAGAGCTTTCAGGAAAGTTTTAAATCTTTCTTCTACTCCTACCAGAAACGTGGCAACCGTGTTCCCAAAGAATGTTATGTATTGAGAAAATTCAAATTTTTTTTTCAACTTTGCAAACGCTCTAGCAGCTAAATTTTTTGAATGAGGTGAATCAAACAAACAGTATTAGTTAGACTATTTGAAGAGCTTTCAGGAAAGTCTTAAATCTTTCTTCTACTCCTACCAGAAACGTGGCACCAGTGTTCACCAAGAATATTGGGTATTGAGAAAATTCACATTTTTGTTTCAAATTTGCAAACGCCCTAGTGGCTAAACTATTTGAACGAGCTGAGTCAAACAAAAAGCGTTGATTAGACAATTTAAAGAGCTTTCAGGAAAGTCTTCAATCTTTCTTCTATTCCTACCAGGAGCGTGGCAATAGTGTTCGCAAGAAATGTTGGGTTTTGATAAAAATCACATTTTTGTTTCACCTTTGCAAACGCTGTAGCTGCTAAATTATTTAAACGAGGTGAATCAAACAAACAATATTAGTTATATAATTCGAAGAGTTTTCAGGAAAGTCTTCAATGTTTCTTCTACTCCTAAAGGAAACGTGGCAACAGTGTTCACAAAAAATGTTGGGTTTTGAGAAAATTCACATTTTTGTTTCACCGTTGCAAAGCATTGGTTAGACAATTTAAAGAGCTTTCAGGAGAGTCTTCAACGTTTCTTCTAATCCTGCCAGGAGCGTGGCAATAGTGTTCACAAAAAATGTTGGGTTTTGATAAAAATCACATTTTTGTTTCGCCTTTGCAAACGCTCTAGCAGCTAAATTATTTGAACGACGCGAATCAAACAAACAGTATTGGTTAGATAATTTGAAGAGCTTTCAGCAAAGTTTTTAATTTTTCACTTACTGCTACCAAAAACGTGGCAACAGTGTTCACAAAAAATGTTGGGTTTTGATAAAAATCACATTTTTGTTTCACCTTTGCAAACGCTCTAGCAGCTAAACTATTTGAACGAGGTGAATCAAACAAACAATATTTATTAGACTATTCGAAGAGCTTTCAGGAAAGTCTTTAATTTTTCATCTACTCCTACCGGAAACGTGGCAACAGTGTACACAAAGAATGTTGGGTTTTGATAAAATTCACATTTTTGTTTCACCATTGCAAACGCTCTAGCAGCTAAATTATTTGAACGAGGTGAGTCAAACAAACAGAATTCTTTAAACAAATTAAAGAGCTTTTAGGAAAGTCTTTAATTTTTCTTCGACTCCTACCAGGAGCGTGGCAACGGTGTTCACAAAAAATGTTGGGTTTTGACAAAATCACATTTTTGTTTCACCTTTGCAAACGCTCTAGCGGCTAAACTACTAAAACGAGATGAGTCAGACAAACAAAATTGGTTAGATAATTTGAAGAGCTTTCAGGAAAGTCTTTAATTTTTCTTCTACTCTAACCAGAAACGTGGCAACAGTGTGCACTAAGAGTGTTGGGTTTTGAGAAAATTCACATTTTTGTTTCACCTTTGCAAACGCTCTAGCGGCTAAACTACTAAAACGAGATGAGTCAGACAAATAGAATTGGTTAGATAATTTAATCTTTAATTTTGCTTTTACTCCTACCAGAAACGTGGCAACAGTGTTCGCAAAAAATTTAGGGTTTTAAGAAAAATCACATTTTTGTTTCAACTTTGCAAACGATCTAGCGGCTAAACAATTGAAAGAGGTGATTCATGTAAAAAGTACTGGTGAGATAGTTAAAAGAGCTTTCAGAAGGGTCTTCAATCTTTCTTCTACTCCTACCAGGAACGTGGTAATAGTGTTCACAAAAAATGTTGGGTTTTGATACAAATCACATTTTGGTTTCAAATTTGCAAACGCTCTAGCGGCGAGCTATTTGAATGAGGTGAAAAAATTAAAGGCACTGGTTAGATAATTTAAAGAGCTTTCAGGAAAGTGTTCAACTTTTCTTCTACTCCTACCAGGAGCGTGGCAATAGTTTTCACAAAAATATAGGGTTTTGATAAACATTTTTGTTTCAACTTTGCAAACGCTCTAGCGGCTAAACTATTTCAACGAGGCCGGTCGAACAAACAGAATTGGTTAGATAATTGAATCTTTAGTTTTGCTTCTACTCCTACCAGAAACGTGGCAACGGTGTTCGCAAAAAATTTAGGGTTTTGAGAAAATTCTCAATTTTGTTTGAGATTTGCAAACGCTCTAGTGGCTAAACTATTTGAACGAGGTGAATCAGGCAAACAGTATTGGTTAGATTATTAGAAGAGCTTTCAGGAAAGTCTTCAATCTTTTTCTACTCCTACCAGAAACTTGGCAACAGTGTTCGCAAAATAATTTAGGGTTTTGAGAAATTTCACATTTTTGTTTCAACTTTGCAAACGCTCTAGCGGCTAAATTATGTGAACGAGGTGAATCAGGCAAACAGTATTGGTTAGATTATTCGAAGAGCTTTCAGGAAAGTGTTCAATCTTTTTTCTACTCCTACCAGAAACGTGGCAACAGTGTTCACAAAAATTTAGAGAAAAATCACATTTTTGTTTCAACTTTGCAAACGATCTAGCGGCTTAACTATTGAAAGAGGTGAGTCAAATAAAAAGCACTGGTTAGATAATTAAGAGAGCTGTCAGGAAAGTCTTCAATCTTTCTTCTACTCTTACCAGGAACGTGGTTATAGTGTTCACAAAAAATGTTGGGTTTTGATAAAAATCACATTTTTGTTTCACCTTTGCAAACGCTCTAGCGGCAAGCTATTTGAACGAGGTGAGTAAATAAAAAGCACTGGTTAGATAATTTAAAGAACATTCAGGAAAGTTTTCAACTTTTCTTCAACTCCTACAAGGGGCGTGGCAATAGTGTTCACAAAAATATAGGGTTTTGATAAAAATCACATTTTTGTTTCAACATTGCTAACACTTTAGCGGATAAACTACTTAAACGAGCTGAGTCAAACAAACAGCATGGATTAGACAATTTAAAGAGCTTTCAGGAAAGTCTTCAATCTTTTTCTAGTCCTACCAGAAACGTGGCAACAGTGTTCGCAAAAAATTTAGGGTTTTTGGTAAAATTCACATTTTTGTTTCAGATTTGCAAACGATCTAGCGGCTAAACAATTGAAAGAGGTGATTCAAGTAAAAAACACTGGTTAGATAATTAAAAGAGCTTTGAGAAAAGTCTTCAATCTTTCTTCTACTTCTACCAGGAACGTGGTAATAGTGTTCACAAAAAATGTTGGGTTTTGATACAAATCACATTTTGGTTTCAAATTTGCAAACGCCCTAGCGGCAAGCTATTTGAATGAGGTGAAAAAATTAAAGGCACTGGTTAGATAATTTAAAGAGCTTTCAGGAAAGTGTTTAACTTTTCTTCTACTCCTACGAGGGGCCTGGCAATAGTTTTCACAAAAATGTAGGGTTTTGATAAACATTTTTGTTTCAACTTTGCAAACGCTCTAGCGGCTAAACTATTTCAACGAGGCCGGTCGAACAAACAGAATTGGTTAGATAATTTAATCTTTAATTTTGCTTCTACTCCTACCAGAAACTTGGCAACAGTGTTCGCAAAAAAATTTAGGGTTTTGAGAAATTTCACATTTTTGTTTCAACTTTGCAAACGCTCTAGCGGCTAAATTATGTGAACGAGGTGAATCAGGCAAACAGTATTGGTTAGATTATTCGAAGAGCTTTCAGGAAAGTGTTCAATTTTTTTCTACTCCTACCAGAAACGTGGCAACAGTGTTCACAAAAAATTTAGGGTTTTGAGAAAAATCCCATTTTCGTTTCAACTTTGCAAACGATCTAGCGGCTTAACTATTGAAAGAGGTGAGTCAAATAAAAAGCACTCTTTCTTCTACTCTTACCAGGAACGTGGTTATAGTGTTCACAAAAAATGTTGGGTTTTGATAAAAATCACATTTTTGTTTCACCTTTGCAAACGCTCTAGCGGCAAGCTATTTGAACGAGGTGAGTAAATAAAAAGCACTGGTTAGATAATTTAAAGAGCATTCAGGAAAGTTTTCAACTTTTCTTCTACTCCTACCAGGGGCGTGGCAATAGTGTTCACAACAATATAGGGTTTTGATAAAAATCACATTTTTGTTTCAACTTTGCTAACACTTTAGCGGATAAACTACTTAAACGAGCTGAGTCAAACAAACAGCATGGATTAGACAATTTAAAGAGCTTTCAGGAAAGTCTTCAGTCGTTTTCTAGTCCTACCAGAAACCTGGCAACAGTGTTCGCAAAAAATTTAGGGTTTTGAGAAAATTCACATTTTTGTTTCAGATTTGCAAACGCTCTAGTGGCTAAGTAATTTGAAAGAGCTGAGTCAAACAAAAAGCATTGGTTAGACAATTTAAAGAGCTTTCAGGAGAGTCTTCAATCTTTCTTCTACTCTTACCAGGAGCGTGGCAATAGTGTTCACAAAAAATGTTGGGTTTTGATAAAAATCACATTTTTGTTTCACCTTTGCAAACGCTCCAGCGGCTAAACTGTTTTAACAAGGTGCGTCAACTAAACAGAATTGGTTAGATAATTGAATCTTTAATTTTTCTTCTACTCCTACCAGAAACGTGGCAACAGTGTTCACAAAAAATGTTGGGTTTTGAGAAAATTCACATTTTTGTTTCAGATTTGCAAACGCTCTAGTGGCTAAACTATTTCAACGAGCTGAGTCAAACAAAAAGCAGTGGTTAGATAATTTAAAGAGCTTTTAGCAAAGTTTTCAATCTTTCTTTTACCTCTACCAGGAGCGTGGCAATAGTGTTCGCAAAAAATGTTGGGTTTTGATAAAAATCATATTTTTTTTCACATTTGCAAACGCTCTAGCAGCTAAATAATTTGAACGAGGTGAATCGAACAAACAGCATTAGTTAGATAATTCGAAGAGTTTTCAGGAAAGTCTTCAATTTTTCTTCTACTCCTAAAGGTAACGTGGCAACAGTGTTCACAAAAAATGTTGGGTTTTGAGAAAATTCACATTTTTGTTTAACCTTTGCAAACGCTCTAGCGGTTTAACTATTTGAACAAGGTGAGTCAAATAAAAAGCATTGGTTAGACAATTTAAAGAGCTTTCAGGAGAGTCTTCAATGTTTCTTCTAATCCTACCAGGAGCGTGGCAATAGTGTTCGCAAGAAATGTTGGGTTTTGATAAAAATCACATTTTTGTTTCACCTTTGCAAACGCTGTAGCTGCTAAATTATTTAAACGAGGTGAATCAAACGAACAATATTAGTTATATAATTCGAAGAGTTTTCAGGAAAGTCTTCAATTTTTCTTCTACTCCTAAAGGAAACGTGGCAACAGTGTTCACAAAAAATGTTGGGTTTTGAGAAAATTCACATTTTTGTTTCACCGTTGCAAAGCATTGGTTAGACAATTTAAAGAGCTTTCAGGAGAGTCTTCAATGTTTTTTCTAATCCTGCCAGGAGCGTGGCAATAGTGTTCACAAAAAATGTTGGGTTTTGATAAAAATCACATTTTTGTTTCGCCTTTGCAAACGCTCTAGCAGCTAAATTATTTGAACGACGCGAATCAAACAAACAGTATTGGTTAGATTATTCAAAGAGTTTTCAGGAAATACTTCAATCTTTCTTTAACTTCTACCAGGAACGTATCAACAGTGATCACAAGATATATTGGGTTTTGATTAAAATCACATTTTTGTTTCACCTTTGCAAACGCTCTAGTGGGTTAACTATTTGAACGAGCTCAGTCAAAAAAAAAGCATTGGTTAGACAATTTAAAGAGCTTTCAGGAAAGTCTTCAATGTTTCTTCTAATCCTACCAGGAGCGTGGCAATAGTGTTCGCAAGAAATGTTGGGTTTTGAGAAAATTCACATTTCTGTTTCACCTTTGCAAACGCTGTAGCAGCTAAATTATTTGAACGAGGTGAATAAAACAAACAATATTAGTTAGATAATTCGAAGAGTTTTCAGGAAAGTCTTCAATTTTTCTTCTACTCCTAAAGGAAACGTGGCAACAGTGTTCACAAAAAATGTTGGGTTTTGAGAAAATTCACATTTTTGTTTAACCTTTGCAAACGCTCTAGCGGCTTAACTATTTGAACAAGCTGAGTCAAATAAAAAGCATTGGTTAGACAATTTAAAGAGCTTTCAGGAGAGTCTTCAATGTTTCTTCTAATCCTACCAGGAGCGTGGCAATAGTGTTCGCAAGAAATGTTGGGTTTTGATAAAAATCACATTTTTGTTTCACCTTTGCAAACGCTGTAGCTGCTAAATTATTTAAACGAGGTGAATCAAACAAACAGTATTAGTCAGATAATTCGAAGAGTTTTCAGGAAAGTCTTCAATTTTTCTTCTACTCCTAAAGGAAACGTGGCAACAGTGTTCACAAAAAATGTTGGGTTTTGAGAAAATTCACATTTTTGTTTCACCGTTGCAAAGCATTGATTAGACAATTTAAAGAGCTTTCAGGAGAGTCTTCAATGTTTCTTCTAATCCTACCAGGAGCGTGGCAATAGTGTTCGCAAGAAATGTTGGGTTTTGATAAAAATCACATTTTTGTTTCACCTTTGCAAACGCTGTAGCTGCTAAATTATTTAAACGAGGTGAATCAAACGAACAATATTAGTTATATAATTCGAAGAGTTTTCAGGAAAGTCTTCAATTTTTCTTCTACTCCTAAAGGAAACGTGGCAACAGTGTTCACAAAAAATGTTGGGTTTTGAGAAAATTCACATTTTTGTTTCAACTTGCAAACGCTCTTGTGGGTTAACTATTTGAACGAGCTTAGTCAAACGAAAAGCATTGGTTAGACAATTTAAAGACCTTTCAGGAAAGTCTTCAATCTTTCTTATACTCCTACCAGAAGCGATTCAATAGTGTTCACAAAAAATGTTGGGTTTTGATAAAAATCACATTTTTGTTTCAACTTTGAAAACGCTCTAACGGCAAGCTATTAGAACGAGGTGAGTAAATAAAAAGCACTGGTAAGATAATTTAAAGAGTTTTCAGGAAAGTGTTCAACTTTTCTTCTACTCCTACCAGGGGCGTGGCAACAGTGTTCACAAAGAACGTTGGGTTTTGAGAAAATTCACATTTTTGTTTCAACTTTGCAAATGCTCTATCGGCTAAATTATTTGAACGAGGTGAATCAAGCGAACAGTATTAGTTAGATAATTCGAAGAGTTTTCAGGAAAGTCTTCAATCTTTCTTCCACTCCTACCAGAAACGTGGCAACAGTGCTCACAAAGGATGTTGGGTTTTGAGAAAATTCACATTATTGTTTCAACTTTGCAAACGCTCTAGGGGCTAAACTATTTCAACGAGGCGGGTCAAACAAACAGAATTGGTTAGATAATTTAATCTTTAATTTTGCTTTTACTCCTACCAGAAACTTGGCAACAGTGTTCGCAAAAAATTTAGGGTTTTAAGAAAAATCACATTTTTGTTTCAACTTTGCAAACGATCTAGCGGCTAAACAATTAAAAGAGGTGATTCATGTAAAAAGTACAGGTTAGATAGTTAAAAGAGCTTTCAGGAAAGTGTTCAACTTTTCTTCTACTCCTACCAGGAGCGTGGCAATAGTTTTCACAAAAATATAGGGTTTTGATAAACATTTTTGTTTCAACTTTGCAAACGCTCTAGCGGCTAAACTATTTCAACGAGGCCGGTCGAACAAACAGAATTGGTTAGATAATTGAATCTTTAGTTTTGCTTCTACTCCTACCAGAAACGTGGCAACGGTGTTCGAAAAAATTTTGGGTTTTGAGAAAATTCTCTATTTTGTTTGAGATTTGCAAACGCTCTAGTGGCTAAACTATTTGAACGAGGTGAATCAGGCAAACAGTATTGGTTAGATTATTAGAAGAGCTTTCAGGAAAGTCTTCAATCTTTTTCTACTCCTACCAGAAACGTAACAACAGTGTTCGCTAAAAATTTAGGGTTTTAAGAAAAATCACATTTTTGTTTCAACTTTGCAAACGATCTAGCGGCTAAACAATTGAAAGAGGTGATTCAAGTAAAAAACACTGGTTAGATAATTAAAAGAGCTTTCAGAAAAGTCTTCAATCTTTCTTCTACTTCTACCAGGAACGTGGTAATAGTGTTCACAAAAAATGTTGGGTTTTGATACAAATCACATTTTGGTTTCAAATTTGCAAACGCTCTAGCGGCAAGCTATTTGAATGAGGTGAAAAAATTAAAAGCACTGGTTAGATAATTTAAAGAGCTTTCAGGAAAGTGTTTAACTTTTCTTCTACTCCTACCAGGGGCGTGGCAATAGTTTTCACAAAAATGTAGGGTTTTGATAAACATTTTTGTTTCAACTTTGCAAACGCTCTAGCAGCTAAACTATTGCAACAAAGCCGGTCGAACAAACAGAATTGGTTAGATAATTTAATCTTAATTTTGCTTCTACTCCTACCAGAAACTTGGCAACAGTGTTCACAAATAATTTAGGGTTTTGAGAAATTTCACATTTTTGTTTCAACATTGCAAACGCTCTAGCGGCTAAATTATGTGAACGAGGTGAATCAGGCAAACAGTATTGGTTAGATTATTCGAAGAGCTTTCAGGAAAGTGTTCAATCTTTCTTCTACTCCTACCAGAAACGTGGCAACAGTGTTCACAAAAAATTTAGGGTTTTGAGAAAAATCACATTTTTGTTTCAACTTTGCAAACGATCTAGAGGCTTAACTATTGAAAGAGGTGAGTCAAATAAAAAGCACTGGTTAGATAATTAAGAGAGCTGTTAGGAAAGTCTTCAATCTTTCTTCTACTCTTACCAGGAACGTGGTTATAGTGTTCACAAAAAATGTTGGGTTTTGATAAAAATCACATTTTTGTTTCACCTTTGCAAACGCTCTAGCGGCTAAGCTATTTGAACGAGGTGAGTCAAATAAAAAGCACTGGTTAGATAATTTAAAGAGCATTCAGAAAAGTTTTCAACTTTTTTCTACTCCTACCAGGGGCGTGGCAATAGTGTTCACAAAAATGTTGGGTTTTGATAAAAATCACATTTTTGTTTCAACTTTGCAAACACTCTAGCGGCTAAACTATTTGAACGAGCTAAGTCAAACAAACAGCACTGGATTAGATAATTTAAAGAGCTTTCAGGAAAGTCTTCAATCTTTTTTCTACTCCTACCAGGAACGTGGCAACAGTGTTCACAAAAAATATTAGGGTTTTGATAAAAATCACATTTTTGTTTCAGCTTTGCTAACACTTTAGCGGATAAACTACTTGAACGAGCTAAGTCAAACAAACAGCATGGATTAGACAATTTAAAGAGCTTTCAGGAAAGTCTTCAACTTTTCTTCTACTCCTACCAGGAGCGTGGCAATAGTGTTCACAAAAAATATTAGGGTTTTGATAAAAATCACATTTTGGTTTCAACTTTGCTAACGCTTTAGCGGATAAATTATTTAAACGAGCTGAGTCAAACAAACAGCATGGTTAGATAATTAAAAGAGCTTTCAGGAAAGTCTTCAGTCTTTCTTCTACTCCTACCAGGAAACGTGGCAACAGTGTTCACAAAAAATTTAGGGTTTTGAGAAAATTCACATTTTTGTTTCAACTTTGCAAACGCTCTAGCGATAAATTATTTAAACGAGCTGAGTCAAACAAACAGCATGGTTAGACAATTTAAAGAGCTTTCAGGAAAGTGTTCAATCTTTTCTTCTACTCCTACCAGAAACGTGGCAACAGTGTTCGCAAAAAATGTTAGGGTTTTGAGAAAATTCACATTTTGGTTTCAACTTTGCAAACGCTCTAGCGGCTAAATTATTTGAAACGAGGTGAATCAAACACACAGCATTGGTAGATATTATTCGAAGAGCTTTCAGGAAAGTCTTCAATCTTTCTTTTACTCTTCCAGGAAACGTGGCAACAGTGTTCACAAAAAATGTTAGGGTTTTGAGAAAAATCACATTTTTGTTTCAACTTTGCAAACGCTCTAGCGGCCAAATTATTTAAACGAGGTGAATCAAACAAACAGCATTGGTTAGATTATTCGAAGAGCTTTCAGGGAAGTGTTCAATCTTTTTTCTACTCCTACCAGAAACGTGGCAACAGTGTTCGCAAAAAATTTAGGGTTTTGAGAAAAATCACATTTTTGTTTCAACTTTGCAAACGCTCTAGCGGCTAAATTATTTGAACGAGGTGAGTCAAACAAACAGTATTGGTTAGATAATTTGAAGAGCTTTCAGGAAAGTGTTCAATCTTTCTTCTACTCCTACCAGAAACGTGGCAACAGTGTTCACAAAAATTTGGGTTTTGAGAAAATCACATTTTTGTTTCAACTTTGCAAACGCTCTAGTGGCTAAACTATTTGAACGAGCTGAGTCAAACAAAAGCATTGGTTAGACAATTTAAAGAGCTTTCAGGACAGTTTTCAATCTTTCTTTACTCTTTTCAGGGGCGTGGCAATAGTGTTCACATTGGTTAGACAATTTAAAGAGCTTCGAAAAGTTCGATCTTTCTACTTTCAGGCGTATGTTCACAAAATTTGAGTTTTGAAAAATACATTTTTGTTTCACCTTTACAAACGCTCTAGCAGCCAAATTATTTGAACGAGGTGAGTCAAACAAACAGAATTGGTTAGATAATTTGAAGAGCTTTCAGGAAAGTGTTCAACCTTTCTTCTACTCCTACCAGAAACGTGGCAACAGTTTTCGCAAAAAGTTTAGGGTTTTGATAAAAATCACATTTTTCTTTCACCTTTGCAAACGCTCTAGCGGCTAAACTACTAAAACGAGGTGAGTCAAACAAACAGAATTGGTTAGATAATTTGAAGAGCTTTTAGGAAAGTCTTTAATTTTTCTTCTACTCCTACCACAAACGTGGCAACAGTGTTCACAAAGAATGTTGAGTTTTGAGAAAATTCACATTTTTGTTTCACCTTTGCAAACGCTCTAGCGGCTAAGCTACTAAAACGAGGTGAGTCAAGCAAAAAGCATTGTCTACAAAATTTAAAGGGCGTTCAGTGTTCACAAAGAATGTTGAGTTTTGAGCAAATTCACATTTTTGTTTCAACTTTGAAAACACTCTAGTGGCTAAATTATTTGAACGACGCGAATCAAACAAACAGTATTGGTTAGATTATTCAAAGAGTTTTCGGGAAAGTCTTCAATCTTTCTTGTACTTCTACCAGGAACGTATCAACAGTGATCACAAGAAATATTGGGTTTTGATTAAAATCACATTTTTGTTTCACCTTTGCAAACGCTCTAGTGGGTTAACAATTTGAACGAGCTCAGTCAAACAAAAAGCATTGGTTAGACAATTTAAAGGGCTTTCAGGAAAGTCTCCAATGTTTCTTCTAATCCTACCAGGAGCGTGGCAATAGTGTTCGCAAGAAATGTTGGGTTTTGATAAAAATCACATTTTTGTTTCACCTTTGCAAACGCTCTAGCAGCTAAATTATTTGAACGAGGTGAATCAAGCAAACAAGTATTAGTTAGATAATTCAAAGAGTTTTCAGGAAAGTCTTCAATCTTTCTTCTACTCCTACCAGGAAACGTGGCAACAGTGTTCACAAAGAATGTTGGGTTTTGAGAAAATTCACATTTTTGTTTCAACTTTGCAAACGCTCTAGCAGCTTAACTATTTGAACGAGGTGAGTCAAACAAACAGTATTAGTTAGACAATTTAAAGAGTTTTCAGGAAAGTCTTCAATCTTTCTTCTACTCCTACCAGAAACGTGGCAACAGTGTTCACAAAGAATGTTGGGTTTTGAGAAAATTCACATTTTTGTTTCAACTTTGCAAACGCTCTAGTGGCTAAACTATTTAAACGAGGCTGAGTCAAACAAACAAGCATTGGTTAGACAATTTAAAGAGCTTTCAGGAAAGTCTTCAATCTTTCTTCTACTCCTACCAGGAAACGTGGCAACAGTGTTCACAAAGAATGTTAGGGTTTTGAGAAAATTCACATTTTTGTTTCAACTTTGCAAACGATCTAGCGGCTAAACTATTTAAACGAGCTGAGTCAAGCAAAAGTATTGGTTAGACAATTTAAAGAGCTTTCAGGAAAGTGTTCAATGTTTCTTCTACTCCTACCAGGAGCGTGGCAATAGTGTTCACAAGAAATGTTGGGTTTTGATAAAAATCACATTTTTGTTTCAACTTTGCAAACGCTCTAGCAGCTAAATTATTTGAACGAGGTGAATCAAACAAACAGTATTAGTTAGATAATTCGAAGAGTTTTCAGGAAAGTCTTCAATCTTTCTTCTACTCCTACCAGAAACGTGGCAACAGTGTTCGCAAAAAATGTTGGGTTTTGAGAAAATTCACATTTTTGTTTCACCTTTGCAAACGCTCTAGCGGCTAAACTATTTGAACGAGGTGAGTCAAACAAAAAACATTGGTTAGACAATTTAAAGAGCTTTCAGGAGAGTCTTCAATCTTTCTTCTACTCCTACCAGAAGCGTGGCAATAGTGTTCGCAAAAAATGTTGGGTTTTGATAAAAATCACATTTTTGTTTCACCTTTGCAAACGCTCTAGCGGCTAAACTATTTGAACGAGCTAAGTCAAGCAAAAAGCAATGGTTAGACAATTTAAAGAGCTTTCAGGAGAGTCTTCAATCTTTCTTCTACTCCTACCAGGAGCGTGGCAATAGTGTTCGCAAAAAATGTTGGGTTTTTGACAAAAATCACATTTTTGTTTCACCTTTGCAAACGCTCTAGCGGCTAAATTATTTAAACGAGGTGAATCAAACAAACAAGCATTAGTTAGATTATTCGAAGAGCTTTCAGGAAAGTCTTCAATCTTTCTTCTACTCCTACCAGAAACGTGGCAACAGTGTTCGCAAAAATGTTGGGTTTTGAGAAAATTCACATTTTTGTTTCAACTTTGCAAACGCTCTAGTTGAGCTATAACTATTTGAACGAGCTAAGTCAAACAAACAAGCAATTGGTTAGACAATTTAAAGAGCTTTTCAGGAAGAGTGCTTCAAATCTTTCTTCTACCCCTACCAGGAGCGTGTGCAATAGTGTTCGCAAAAAATGTTGGGTTTTGACAAAAATCACATTTTTGTTTCACCTTTGCAAACGCTCTAGCAGCTAAATTATTTGAATGAGGTGATTCAAACAAACAGTATTAGTTAGATAAATTGAAGAGCTTTCAGGAAAGTCTTCAATCTTTCTTCTACTCTTCACAAAAAATGTTGGGTTTTGAGAAAATTCACATTTTTGTTTCACCTTTGCAAACGCTCTAGCAGCTAAATTATTTGAATGATGTGAATCAACCAAAAAGCATTAGTTAGACAATTTAAAGAGCTTTCAGGAAAAACTTCAATCTTTCTTCTTCTGGTAGGACCAACAGCGTGGCAATAGTGTTCACAAAAAATGTTGGGTTTTGACAAAAATCACATTTTTGTTTCACCTTTGCAAACGCTCTAGCAGCTAAATTATTTGAACGAGGCGAGTCAAACAAACAGAATTGGTTAGATAATTTGAAGAGCTTTCAGGGAAGTGTTCAACCTTTCTTCTACTCCTACCAGAAACGTGGCAACAGTTTTCGCAAAAAGTTTAGGGTTTTGATAAAAATCACATTTTTGTTTCACCTTTGCAAACGCTCTAGCGGCTAAACTACTAAAACGAGGTGAGTCAAACAAACAGAATTGGTTAGATAATTTGAAGAGCTTTTAGGAAAGTCTTTAATCTTTCTTCTACTCCTACCACAAACGTGGCAACAGTGTTCACAAAGAATGTTGAGTTTTGAGAAAATTCACATTTTTGTTTCACCTTTGCAAACGCTCTAGCAGCTAAGCTACTAAAACGAGGTGAGTCAAGCAAAAAGCATTGTCTACAAAATTTAAAGGGCGTTCGAGTGTTCACAAAGAATGTTGAGTTTTGAGCAAATTCACATTTTTGTTTCAACTTTGACAAACACTCTAGTGGCTAAATTATTTGAACGACGCGAATCAAACAAACAGTATTGGTTAGATTATCCAAAGAGTTTTCAGGAAAGTCTTCAATCTTTCTTGTACTTCTACCAGGAACGTATCAACAGTGATCACAAGAAATATTGGGTTTTGATTAAAATCACATTTTTGTTTCACCTTTGCAAACGCTCTAGTGGGTTAACTATTTGAACGAGCTCAGTCAAACAAAAAGCATTGGTTAGACAATTTAAAGAGCTTTTCAGGAAAGTCTTCAATGTTTCTTCTAATCCTACATATTTCAATAGTGTTCACAAAAAATGTTGGGTTTTGATAAAAATCACATTTTTGTTTCAACTTTGAAAACGCTCTAGCGGCAAGCTATTAGAACGAGGTGAGTAAATAAAAAGCACTGGTAAGATAATTTAAAGAGTTTTCAGGAAAGTGTTCAACTCTTTCTTCTACTCCTACCAGGGGCGTGGCAATAGTGTTCACAAAGAATGTTGGGTTTTGAGAAAATTCACATTTTTGTTTCAACTTTGCAAATGCTCTATCGGCTAAATTATTTGAACGAGGTGATTCAACCGAATAATATTAGTTAGATAATTCGAAGAGTTTTCAGGAAAGTCTTCAATCTTTCTTCCACTCCTTCCAGAAACGTGGCAACAGTGCTCACAAAGGATGTTGGGTTTTGAGAAAATTCACATTATTGTTTCAACTTTGCAAACGCTCTAGCGGCTAAACTATTTCAACGAGGCGGGTCAAACAAACAGAATTGGTTAGATAATTTAAATCTTTCAATTTTGCTTTTACTCTTACCAGAAACGTGGCAACAGTGTTCGCAAAAAATTTAGGGTTTTAGAAAAAATCACATTTTTGTTTCAACTTTGCAAACGATCTAGCGGCTAAACAATTAAAAGAGGTGATTCATGTAAAAAGTACTGGTTAGATAGTTAAAAGAGCTTTCAGGAAAGTGTTCAACTTTTCTTCTACTCCTACCAGGAGCGTGGCAATAGTTTTCACAAAAATATAGGGTTTTGATAAACATTTTTGTTTCAACTTTGCAAACGCTCTAGCAGCTAAACTATTTCAACGAGGCCGGTCGAACAAACAGAATTGGTTAGATAATTTAATCTTTAATTTTGCTTCTACTCCTACCAGAAACTTGGCAACAGTGTTCGCAAAAAAAGAACGCTCTAGCGGTTTAACTATTTGAACAAGGTGAGTCAAATAAAAAGCATTGGTTAGACAATTTAAAGAGCTTTCAGGAAAGTCTTCAATCTTTCTTCTACTCCTACCAGAAACGTGGCAACAATGTTCACCAAGAATGTTGGGTTTTGAGAAAATTCACATTTTTGTTTCAACTTGCAAACGCTCTTGTGGGTTAACTATTTGAACGAGCTTAGTCAAACGAAAAGCATTGGTTAGACAATTTAAAGACCTTTCAGGAAAGTCTTCAATCTTTCTTATACTCCTACTAGAAGCGATTCAATAGTGTTCACAAAAAATGTTGGGTTTTGATAAAAATCACATTTTTGTTTCAACTTTGAAAACGCTCTAACGGCAAGCTATTAGAACGAGGTGAGTAAATAAAAAGCACTGGTAAGATAATTTAAAGAGTTTTCAGAAAAGTGTTCAACTTTTCCTCTACTCCTACCAGGGGCGTGGCAATAGTGTTCACAAAGAATGTTGGGTTTTGAGAAAATTCACATTTTTGTTTCAACTTTGCAAATGCTCTATCGGCTAAATTATTTGAACGAGGTGAATCAAGCGAACAGTATTAGTTAGATAATTCGAAGAGTTTTCAGGAAAGTCTTCAATCTTTCTTCCACTCCTACCAGAAACGTGGCAACAGTGCTCACAAAGGATGTTGGGTTTTGAGAAAATTCACATTATTGTTTCAACTTTGCAAACGCTCTAGGGAGCTAAACTATTTCAACGAGGCGGGTCAAACAAACAGAATTGGTTAGATAATTTAATCTTTAATTTTGCTTTTACTCCTACCAGAAACTTGGCAACAGTGTTCATAAAAAATTTAGGGTTTTAAGAAAAATCACATTTTTGTTTCAACTTTGCAAACGATCTAGCGGCTAAACAATTAAAAGAGGTGATTCATGTAAAAAGTACTGGTTAGATAGTTAAAAGAGCTTTCAGGAAAGTGTTCAACTTTTCTTCTACTCCTACCAGGAGCGTGGCAATAGTTTTCACAAAAATGTAGGGTTTTGATAAACATTTTTTGTTTCAACTTTGCAAACGCTCTAGCGGCTAAACTATTTCAACGACGGTCACAACTTGGTCTTGAACAGGTGAATCAAGCGAATTAAGCATTAGTTAGATAATTGAAGAGTCTTTGGAAAGTTTTCGAATCTTTCTTCCACTCCTACCAGAAACGTGGCAACGGTGTTCGCAAAAAATGTAGGGTTTTGAGAAAATTCACTATTTTTGTTTCAGACTTTGCAAACGCTCTAGTGGCTAAACTATTTGAACGAGGTGAATCAGGCAAACAGTATTGGTTAGATTATTAGAAGAGCTTTCAGGAAAGTCTTCAATCTTTCTTCTACTCCTACCAGAAACGTGGCAACAGTGTTCGCTAAAAATTTAGGGTTTTGAGAAAAATCACATTTTTGTTTCAACTTTGCAAACGATCTAGCGGCTAAACAATTGAAAGAGGTGATTCAAGTAAAAAGCACTGGTTAGATAATTAAAAGAGCTTTCAGGAAAGTCTTCAATCTTTTCTTCTACTCCTACCAGGAGCGTGGCAATAGTGTTCACAAAAAATGTAGGGTTTTGATAAATCACATTTTGGTTTCAACTTTGCAAACGCTCTAGCGGCTAAGCTATTTGCAACGAGGCCGGTCGAACAATTACAAGCACTGGTTAGATAATTTAATCTTTAGTTTTGCTTCTACTCTACCGGAAACGTGTGCAACTGTGCTTCTGCCTACCAGGGGCGTGGCAGTAGTTTTCACGAAAATGTAGGGTTTCGATAAGCATTTTTGTTTCAACTTTGCAAACGCTCTAGCGGCTAAACTATTGCAACGAGGCCGAGTCGAACAAACAGAATTGGTTAGATTATTGAGCTTTCAGGAAAGTCTTCAATCTTTGCTTCTACTCCTACCAGAAACGTGGCAACAGTGTTCGCAAAAAAATTTAGGGTTTTGAGAAAAATCACATTTTTGTTTCAACTTTGCAAACGCTCTAGCGGCTAAACTATGTGAAACGAGGTTGAATCAAGCAAACAGCACTGGTTAGATAATTCGAAGAGCTTTCAGGAAAGTCTTCAATCTTTCTTCTACTCCTACCAGGAACGTGGCAACAGTGTTCACAAAAAATGTTAGGGTTTTGATGAAAAATCACATTTTTGTTTCAACTTTGCAAACGATCTAGAGGCTTAACTATTGAAAGAGGTGAGTCAAATAAAAAGCACTGGTTAGATAATTAAAAGAGTTGTTAGGAAAGTCTTCAATCTTTCTTCTACTCTTACCAGGAACGTGGCTATAGTGTTCACAAAAAATGTTGGGTTTTGATAAAAATCACATTTTTGTTTCACCTTTGCAAACGC